>JASSUY010008708.1:17310-36112 GCA_032466535.1 Forpus xanthops
GCCTAAACATTACCAAGCAGTAACTGAAAACACTGGTGTTATCAGCACTGCTCCCAGGCCCAAAATCAAAACCACAGCACTGCACCAGCTACCAAGAAGGAGAAAAATGACTGCTGCTGCTGAACCTATGACACAGGGACACTATAAGTACTAACATCTCCTGGTTTACACACATTTAGATTAGTACCTGCCCATGGTCTTAGTTTGGCTAAATGGTATGTCAATAAAAGTAAGATTCTTCCTCAGATAAAACTAGAAATAATTTTTTCTTGAAAATAAAGGAAAACAGTGTTACTCTGAAGGCTACGGGTGCCTCTCAGCCCTGTGTTGCAGCACTTCAGTCCAGATCCTTTCCTAGGGCTCTCTAATTTCTCCATCATTGAGCAATAGAGCAAGAGTTCCTCATCATGAAAAATGGGCCTCTGGGCTGCTTTCAGCCTGCCATGTTTACTTTTACCATCCAGCTACTATCAGCCTCACTACCTTGTGTTCTCCTGGGGCTAATCACTTCCCAGTTAAAACTTGTAGAGGGGTTGTGCTAATCTGAAGAGAGTTATGCCAGCCTCCTGCTGGTCTTGACCTCAACACAGTCTTGCTTGCCGACAGGCTCTCACATTTTGGCAAACCACTTTTGTTCTAGTTCAGAATGCAAAGACATTTGGAAACCTTGACTTCTCTTGCAGCATCCAGGTGGGCCTCTCTTGTTTTGTATCTGTGTAGGCCTTGCCCAGCTTTCCATCTAGAGATAAGAGAGAACCAGTTATCCGCATTTGGTAACATGAATGCATAGGACGTCACACATTTCTGGCCAAGTGAATACGACAAAGATGTTTGATACCCAAACATTTTCTGATATATCCGACACCTTCAACAGCTTCCTGGCAGAGGAGGAGAAGCAGCTCAATCCCCCCACCCAATTTGTTCTCAGGCTAAACAAATGCTTTTCAGACTTCCCATCAGCTTCTCCCAGTTACTGCAGTTTATAACTTGTATTTTAGGCCCCTCACCTGAAAACAATTCTGTAGAACAAGCAGTACAACTACAGCCTGGTCAAGCAAGAGGTTGCTTGGCACAAGGTAATTAAATAATGACAATAATGATATTTAATTTTGTCTGTGATTGTGGGCAAATTGCAAAAGATGCAGCAGGGACTTTACCGTCTCACACATGAGACGTGTTTTCCATTGCAACTTCTTTAGAGATTCTTTTCTCAAAATTGCTGTAGAAAAAGAGAGTAAGCTGTGTGTAATGCAGTCTGCATTTCATTCTGCTCTGCAACTGACTAATCCAGGCCAGGACTTCGAGAAACCCATTATGGTGACACTGGGCACCCACTGTGAGAGTCAGTCTGGGAGTGAGACAGCTCAAAAACCACAGCTTTGGTCTGTGTCCAACAACCTAAATAAAAAGTTTCCTTTGCATGCTTTGCATTCATCACAAAACAGCACTGGCTGTCTCTTTTATATAGTAAATATGCCCCATCACAGAAATATATCACATTAAAGACACAGAGGTAAAAGCTTGAGCACGGGATGTTAAAAATGAGGTATTGTAATTATGTTATCTCAGATGGATTCCTCCTTTTTATGACTCGTGGTGTTTACACAGCAATGTCAATCTCAAGCGTACAAAAAGCATGTGTTGCTTTCTTCCCATCCCAGTAAAACATCCTACAGCTGACTTTACAAGTAACGATATGGCTACAAATCTATACATTTATGTATCTAGGTGTATGGAATTGTGGTTGTTTCTTTATTTTACACTTTCCATCTTTACTTTGACAATGCTCAACACGCTTTTCACAAACCTGAGGGTCCTAAAACTGATACTTTTCTCAATCACATTTTTTGACTCCAAAGGCTCAGGCTAAAGTAAAGTACTGAATGTTATGAGTTCACAACAAACTGCAAGAACTGCTAACATTATTAACAAACACCTTACAAGATACGTGATATATATTAAGTCAGGAAAAAAAAATGCAACTTGAAAGCACAACTCACCTGCAATACCTCTGTGTTAATATCACTATGAATTTAACAGCTGCATCTCCTGACTTCAATATGAGCAGTGCTTTTTTAATAGCTTCCTATGCACTCAGACTTCATGGTGCTGTTTAAAAAGAGAAAGAGAGGTAAAGAGAGAAAATTGAGCACTGAAGTTCAGCACTTTCAGAGGGGAATACGGTAGGGAGTAGTGAATTTACAGCAGTGCTAATTCCCATGCTGCTAATTGGACAGAGGCCATTTCCTGCACGCTGAAGTCAAACAGGACGGGAGCATATGGGCTTTCAGAAAGAGCGTTGGGCCTTTGCAATGGAAAAGAAAACACACATTAGAAAAAAAGCACCCTAGAATCCCCACAGAATATCAGTGATTGCAGAGAAATTACAGACAAATTACAAACTTAAAAGCTATATGCACAGATGCTGCTCACATTGCTTCTGGGAGAGCTGCACCTTTGAAAAGATGGTGCTTGTTCCTTGGGGATATGCCATTTTCAGCACCAAATTTTCTCCCTTGGCCTTACTTTTAAAATAGAATAGGGGTTGTTTGTTTTCTTTATTAATTTTTAATTATTTTTCACTTTATCTAAAAGTCATATATGTTTCAATAGCAGGATGAGATCCTGCTTCCTTGGTAAGCTTTTCTGAGAGCAGTGTAGCTCTCAGGCCTGAAGGAGAGCTGCACGTTCTGCAATGCCACAGAGGGGACAAACCTGCCATACAAGGCTGAAAGCCTTACTAGATCACATCACCCAGCCACTGAGTCTTTTTTTTCAGCTGGTTCATATTCAACCAAGCAAAACATTTATCTATCTTCAATGGGAACCATAACAGGACAAGCTTCAGACATCACTTGCTGTTCATTAAACTTGATAAATTCAAGCACAAAGGAATCACATGCCTCGCAGAATGAGTTTGGAACAGGCATAGTGGGGTCATGCTTCAGGGATGTGACAAAAAGGGGATCCCAGGGGTGAGAAGGATGCTCTTGGAGAGACACTGATGAGCCCAATTCCCTGTATCTTCCTGTGAAGAAACCAGTGTAGGGCAGGGTCAAACCCAAGGCGCTGACAGAGCATAATTCTGATCCAATGTGGCAAAGACAATGGTGGTCCAAAAGAGTCGATTTTCTTCTATTAGCCGCTAATCAAAGGTGTCTCTTTTACTTTGCTTGACAGTTTATTCTCCCTACAGCAATCTCCCTCCTACATAACCCTCTGCCAAAACCAAATACAGGTGCTGTGCAGGGACTGAGCATGGAAAATTCCAGCTGCTGGAGTGGGTGGTTTATGAAGTCAACAGCCATGTAAAGCCAGGGGTACACCATGGCTCTCCTGATGGAGCCAGCCACGATGGGCAGTTGTGCAGCATCCTCCTCCTTAGAGGAATGAACCTGCTGCATCCATCTTCTGCCTGCAACCCCCAAGCTGCTGCCCGACCCCCCGGTTCTGCTGCTGGGGCTCCCCCGGTGGCTGTCACACCTGCTCTATCCTCCCTTCAGGAAGCTGCCAGAGGAGAGAGCAGACAAAGGAAGAGCAGCACAGCTGGAGCTGCTGGAAGCTATATGCTACCCGCCGCTGTTGTTGCGTTAGCCCAACACCCCTCTCCTGTAGGAAACGCCTTTCCTGCCGCTGAGTTCTGCTCTTCCCTGTGTTTATCACTTGCTGTCGTTCTTAAGGCATTACCGCAGAATTCCCTCGTGGATTTTAGCATTATTATTGCTGTTTCTGGCTGGTTTAGCCACCGCACACCATACATCTTCATTGCTGGCTATGCCCATGAAGCAGAAACACTTGTGTGGCCTGCTTTGGTGCCCACACTAGCTTGAATGACACAGGATAGAAAAGCCCTCCTGGAGCACATGGACACCGGAGCAGCAGAGAAGGAGTTAAAGAGGGGTTTAATACCAAGAGGCCACACAGCAAAGCTTAAGTTAAGGCCAGCAGCACCCCTCCCCCTGGCCTCCATCCTGCAGCAGGAGCCCTGGCAATGCTGCAGCACTCAAGTGCTGTTTTCCCCCCTGAGCTCCTGCCCCACTTGTGTGATGTAAAGCAATCCTTTTGTTTCCTCTTTAAGACATTAGCCTCAGGGGCCATTACAGGGAAGAAAGGTAGCTGGGGCTCTTTTATCTGAAGAAATCCATTAGAAGTGTGTGGGGGGATCTTTTCCTTCCTCCATGCCCAGGGAGCAGCTCCTGCCTTTGCACTGCTTCAGGGACAATTCACTGCTCCATGGCCACCTCCGTAATCCATGGCTACCTCCTCCCTGAGCCAGGGAAATCTCCTTCCTAATCCAGGTATTTCTGCCTATGCCGTGGCCAGCTCCTCCACAATCTCTGGCCATCTCTCCCTGCTCTCTGGCCATCTCCTGCCTTGCACCATAGCCACCTCCTCTGTTACCTAAGGCCACCTCCTTGCAGCTCATGATCCGCTCCTCATCCCACTCCAAAAATGGGTCAAACGCAGCATCACCATGCAGAAAGCATGAGTCTGCTGCTCAGTGCCCCCACAAGTGAAATGAAAAGGAGGACGTGTTTTTAAACACATCTCAGTGTAACAGACTGGCTTTCTGTTTGCTGACATTTTGGGTGACTGAAGGGTGTTTAGTGCTTTGACATGTCTTTGTGGCTATAGAAAGCCGAAACTCGTTCTTGCTTTGTTTATTCTGCACTGATAGCAGCAGTTCCTGTGTATTTGGAAGACTCCAGGACTTGAGGCTTTAAATAATAACCCCAGATATTATGAGACTCTTCATAAACTTGAAACCACGGAAAAAATAATAAAGAAATGAAAAAAATATGACAGGGAAACTAATTGAGTACTGGGAGGTGGTGTCTTTTTGAGGATATGCTTTGCACTTTCCCAAATCATGAATCACACAACAGATATTTGCTCTGTGCAGTGCACGCCACAGAGACCAACAAGGACCTATCTTAGGCTAATATAAATTGCCCGAGTTCCAGTAAGGAATTAACAGCAGATATGAGCCTGCCCTGCTTACACTCCAACCTCATCAGAGCCCAAGAAGCAATTGTCAGCCCAGAGCCAAACCAAGCAAAGCCAGCCCAACTGCAGGGCAGGGTGTCTTTACCCAGGCTTGGTGTTAACTGCTAACACCATTATGTGGCTTTACAGCAGATAGGAGCTGGTTTGCACATCAGTGATTCAGAAGACAAGCGGGGTGAGGACATCAAAATAATCCTAGCTAAATACACTGTTCAGCACAAAAGGTGCAGACCAGGGTAGAAAAGGTGCCAGTGTGCCTCACTCCTGTTTAAGTCATGAGGAATAAGATGCTTTTGAAAGACCTACTCAGCACCTGCCTGCACCGGTGCATGGGGAAGCACCTCTGAAAGCCTCCCCCCACAGATGCAGTCATGGTGGGCACACTGAGTAGCCAAATATAGAGGGAATAAATGACAGCAGCTGCTGGGGCCATGGTGGGAGTATGCGCGTGTGAGCAGGAATACATGTGAGCCCACAGACGGGGCTGGGGCGAGCAGGAACATTACCATCTCTCCTTGTCAAAACCATCTGGGAGAGAAATGCCAGTGGGCTGTGAGTGGGGAGCCACCTCCCTGAGCCCTGACCTGCCTTGCCCTGCCCTGCTTTGCTTTGCATGATGGCTCCTGCAGGGAGGTGAAGGATGAGGAAAGGAATGAGGTGCAGGCTTCCCTATCCCATGCAGCTGCTTTATAAAATGTGGGGCCTTGGGGAAAGGTGTTTAGGGAGATGCATGCTTTACTTATGGTCAATGTGCCCCTTTGAAGCCACATGCTCAAACATCAAAATCTTTCAAGTTCACTCAGTACAGCAAGAGAATAAAAGCATAAACAGAGGAGGACTCCATGAGGAATATGTATGGGAACAGATGCATATGATATTGCAGAAGCTACCCCCTTTGATGTGATGATCCTACTTCTGCACAGGCTAGTGCCATAAAAATGAATGAGGATGTTTGGTGCTGCCGGCAGGGTAGCACAAGCACTGACCTAAGCAGCCCCTCTGGAAGGGCTCAGGCGTGAAGATGCACAGCTAGGATCTGGTGTCCCACAGTAAAAGCTCATCAGAAAGTATGTATGCCAACCTAGGGAAATATACCCTGGAGAGGGTCCTGCAGTGGGTGTTCATTTTGTGTTAGGGTTTAGTGCTGAGGGAGAGGGTGCAGGAAGGTGAGATGTGCTGCTCACGTAGAGGTTACCTGCAGGAACAACCTCACAGGAAGCGGGGTAGACCTTGTACACATCCGGTGATGCCTGCAAAGACGTGTTAAAAGCAGCTTGGCTTCCAAGCCCAGGCATTCCCTGTGGATTTCCTGCAAGGAAGGAAAGCAACTAGTGAACTCATAGCTGCCCATTAGCAAGACCTCCGGGCTACACGCCTCTCACAGCTGTGCTGCTTGCCCTCTGTGCTTCAGGGCATCGTGGCTGAGCTTGACACCACCTTCACAGTGCCATTAAGTGGATGGGATTGCGTGGCAGAGACACACCAGGCAGCTCTCAGGGAGCTACATCTGATGCTGGATGTAGCATAGGTGTCTTTCTCATCCTAGGCTGATGCTCCCCGCAGAGCTGGTGAGCAAGCACAGGTTTACTCCAGCCAGCGAGGATGGCTGCCCAGAGTAGCTCTGCGCAGCATCCTGCTCAGCCACATAGGTATGGGCTCCTTGAGCCGTGCAAGTCAGGATGATAGGAGCCTGGGAGAATTGCAAGGCATTGCATTTTGCATCTAGTTAATGCAAATAAAATGGGTCATCTTCCAGTGAATTGCAAACAAGGCTCATCTTTTTCTAGTTGGAGAGTTACTGCCAACACTGAGAGGCTGTCCTAACAGTTGCTACACGGTGGTGGAGGGGTGTGATGGAAACCCCATTGTTTGAGATGTGATTGACTGGACAAAACATTGAAAATACGATGGCTCTGAAGCTGCCAGAAAAATACATCAGAGCTGATCTCATCTATGACAAGTGTATTATGTACTTACAGAAGGATCTATACAAAACCCTTTATCTGACCCAGGGTCACCAGCGTAAAACAGTGGGAGTCACTGTAAACACGCTTATAATTATTTGGGAATTTCTTCTCTCCCTTCCGTTCATTAAAGGAAATTATTTTGTTTCTCTTTGCAATTCTTTACTCACAAAGGACTTCAACTACAGATGAATGAGGATGGTAGGGCTTTGTGGCGTTTGGTTCAGACTTTAAAATGTGAACCACTTACTGGCAGGAACCAGCTCTGCCAAAATGTGAAGCAAATGTAATCCTTATCCTTGGGAGTTGCTTCTATATCTCATTGGAGTGCAAGCAATAAATACCACTAACGGTGATCCTTCTGACAGTCCTTGCAGCCTCATGGGCAGGACTTATGCTGGGTTACACGTTGCCATCTCAGTCCTGTAGCCTCATGTGCTATTGTACTCGATCTTAGGAAGATGCACCCAGCATTTTTGCAGAGCACTGCTCTGTGCTGAGGCAGTTCAACTTGAAGAGGATGCTGTGTGAAGAGCCAGAGGAGTTTTCAACTTCTCCTTGTCCCAGTTACAAGCAGTTCTCAGGGCAGGGGCTGGCTGTGCTGGGGAAAAGGGCTCACACACCCGGGAAAGCCTCACTGGTGGACTGGAACATACTGACAACTAGAAAACAACATTCAGAATCTGTTTAACCCATTGTGTTTCAACCTGCTTGGGTGTCAGTTCTGGAGGCCAGCTGTAGATGCTTCTAACCCTCATGAGAACATCAGTCTCTCCCCTCTGAGGGGACCTGAGAGATGCAGTTGGGGTTCCCCCAGCCTTCCCTTAGTCCCATCACCCTTGTGCGTGCAGAGGCAGGATGATGGTTGCTCAGCCCAATCTCTGGGCACTCTGGTGGCTGGGACTGGCTGCATCAGACATCTGCTGCTGCTTACCTGGGCTGCAATGCTGCTATCCTTTTCAGGAAGGAACTAAAACATCTAATTGTGCCGGTGCTGAACTCTGCCCCAGTGGCCACGGTGGTGAGTGGCCAGGGGAAGAAGCAGGCGAATCAGGTCCTCCACATCTCTGTGGTGCAGGAGGGCTCCCACCGCAGGGGGTGTTGTACCAAAGCACCTGTCTCCAATGAATATGTCTCCACTTTGGTTGCACTTGACGAGTGGCTGCATGAGGGGAACACATCCTTATGGAGAAGGGAGAGGACATTTTCTTTGGCTCAGCTGGGCAGGACTGGAGGCAGGAGTGTGAAGAATCCTTTCTGACAGGCAGAAAGGAGAGGGAGAAGATAGGAAAAGCAGGAAAGTTCAAGTAGGAAGGCAGTATCAGCAGGTAACCAGATAACAGAGGGCACCTGTTGGAAGAGCTCCAGGGAAGTTCCCAGTTATTCAGGGAGTTAAGAATGTGTTGAGTCAATGTATGAGGAAATAAATCGGGTGGACAGAAAGGGGAGAGCTCACAACTATCTTGCCCTCAGCAATAATTTGGATGTTGTCTCACAGCAATTGCCCTGAAAGGCCAAGAAAATCACTGCAAATTGCTGCATGATCTTCAAGACAGCAGTGCCCTCAGCCAGCAGTGATTTGTCAATGTGAGGTCAGTGAATGGCCAAACAGGAGCTACAGACTCCTTCTTCATTCAAGAATGGACATTTGTCCCAGCAGGGTCTTCACAAGCCCCTCAAGACACCCTAAAGCACACCACTGTTGCTGGGTCAGCTTGAAGCCTCCCATCGCTCGCTCACCTTCCTTCAGGATAGAGCCCTCACCTCTTGTGTGTATTTCTTCAGCCCTGACCAGATAAAACTCGGGGAGCTGTGAAGCCCATAGCTGGGAGCACGGTGGCTGTATCCACGAGATGGAGGAGGGCTGGGGCCGTAACAGCTCTCTCCATGAATGTCGCAGCAAACACCACACTGAAGGATCAGGGTTTCCATTAGACGGCTTCCCAAGGATTTACAGCTCAGCCATAAAACTGTGCGCTGGGGCAGAAGCCGTCAGCGTGGGAACAAAGTTGTGGCATTATTGTTCATCTGCAGATTTGCTTACCCATTTCTCAACCCTCACCCTGCTACAGAAGAGCTCTCAGCTGGGGCAATAACATTTGAGGACTGCATGGCCAAAAAACCTGTGCGTGCAAGGGGAGGTGAGGAAGGATTTGGTACAGGATCAGTGCTGCCGAACCTTCGTGCCCGGGGGGATTGCTCTGCACTGAAAGAAGCAATAAATAACTGACTGATGTGGGTAGCAGCGTGCCCTGAAGCAGCAGGCTCTGCAGAGGACATCAGCAGGGTTCACAGGGTGGATGCAGGCAGGATGGTGGCTTGGGATGCACAGGTGGTGCCCAGCTCCAGGCTCTGCAGGCAGGCAGCACCTCCTGCCACTGTGGCAAATTAATGCCTCCCTCCCCTTCCTCCTGCTTCCCACCCACCTCTCACACCACCCCTGTGGCTGCCGGGGAGGGGGCCCTGGGGGCTCACCCAGGGGTGAGGACGCAGGTGCCTGTCACCTGCTCCCAGCACCAGATGGGGTAGAGGAGGATGGGGAGAGCGGCCTCATCCCCCTCTTCCCCTTGCCTGCAGGAGGACCTGGGCCCAGCAAGAGGGGAAACGTGTTTCTAATAACCACAGCCATTTGAAGGTGAACCAGGTGAAGTCCTTGAAATAGCCTGAAATCCTTTCTTTCCTTTTGTAAAGAAGAAAAGGAAATTGAGCTGTGCAGCAGCCCAGGTGGGAAGCAGCAGGAGAGCAGCCTTGGGGTCAGTAAACCACAGTGGCAGGCAACAGGCTGACCTGCCGAGGCTGAGTGGTGAACAACACTCCAACAGTTCATACACTGCCACCCCACCATGGCTGCAGGGCCACCACCCTACAGAAGCTGCCTCTCATGCACCGATGCCGATGATGCCCATCTGAAGGCACCAGCATGGAAGCAAGCAGGGCTTCCCATTACTGTGAGCCATGGCAGGTTTCAAACCAGAGTGCCCCCCACTCCATCGCTCCACTTCTCCTTTTCCAAGTTGAGGCTCCTTTTTCTGTCGGACGCAAACTGGTGGTGAAATCGAGTTAAGGGAGGCCTGGGCTCTTCCTTGTAAGCAGATGAAGTGGGGGGTGTTGCGGGGGAGGGGTTGCTATAATTGGATCACTCACTGTGTGACTAATCACAGCCGCCTGTAACCACACTGGCTGTGGGTTTAACCTGACTTGATTGTTTGCAACCCCCCTGGATGACCCAGCCATCTGCAGCAGGGATGGGGCCACGCTGCTCCACTGCCCATGGATGGCAGTGGGATGTTGGTGATGGTCCTTTCCCCGCCGGTGGGTGAAGGGAGGTTGGGAGTGTGGCCACAGAGCAGGCAGGACCCATGGCTCCAGGCTGGCATGGCCTTCAGCTGAAAAAGCACCTCCAGGTCTGAAATTAGGGGGTTCCCCAGAAGCACGTTCTAGGCTTGGCCCATTGGACAAACCCACGTTAGTACCACACCTCCACGTCTGGGTGTGACTGACCGTGGAAGCAGCATCTGACCGCTGCATCTCACCCTGGCTCTATTTCTGGCGAGGGAGCAGCAGCTAGATTACAGACGATAGAGCAGATTAGGTTTTGATTCTTATTTATTTGAGTAAGGACAATCCTTAAAAGCCATTATTAACCTCCTTACCTTTAATCAGCCAATTGCTGGGAGTCCTGGTAGCCCTGTTTTTACTGGGTGACCCAGTGAGAACTGAGCATCAGGGCAGCAGCACAAGGGCTGCCACTGCCACCACTCATCAGGAAGCAAGGTGTGTGTCAGGGCATTCTCCTTCCCCTGTGATAAATTCAGGATAGCAAGATGAGGCTGGGGAACCCCCACTTGTCCCATGCACCCACATCCACCCAGGAGAGCTGGGCAGCCACTGCCGCTCTCACCCATTTTGAGCCTGGTGTTCAATTTCTTGAAACCAGGACGGAAGGAAGCAACAAATGGGAAGGAAATGGGCCTGCTTGTGAAATCCAAAACCGGATCGGTAAGAAAAACATCATAAATTATGGATCCCCTGGAGCCGCCGGCAGCCTGTCACTGTGCATGATCTGTCTCCATTGTACTTTTCTGTGTGGGTGAAACTGTTGTAAACTAATACAGGGCAAGATTTTTCTACCCAGGATCGCTGCTCGCTGCTGGAAGAGCCCTCTGCTTTCCAGCACAAACAGCCCATTGCAAACCAAATGTTTTGTGGAACCGATAGCGGCCCCAGTGGATAGGCAAGTCCTTGAAGAGGGTGAAGGGGAATGAGGGCTTCAGCTGATCCTGCTCACTGGAGCTTAGCACTGGTGGATGCGCCAGCTGCAAGGACGGGGATGAGCAGCCTGGGCCAGCACAAGGCCACCTATTGTTCCCCTTGGAAAAGACAACCGGATTAGGGTAGCTGAGCTGCAGTGCTGCGGCGCAGGATGCCCATGATGGGGAGCTAAGGGGGGTGCTCCTGGTCCTATGCCCCCTAAGGGGGCAGCGCTGGGGATGGATGGGAGACACCCAGGGTAAACCCCATGCAAGGGATAAGGGGTTTGGGGAGGGAGGATTTTGGCCCCCCAGCTGCACCAGCTTGCCTCGGATGCCAGATGCAGGCAGCAGGAGGAGGGGAGAGGGAGCAGAGAACGAACTCAAGGTCAAACAGCGAGGGGAGGGGGAGGAAGAGGAGGTGGAGGGGAGGAAGAGGAGGTGGAGAGGAGGAAGGGTGTCCCCCGCGCTGGCGGAGAATCGCTCTTTATCCACCCTCCTTCCCCCCCTTCCCACAGAGCAGCAGCCTCTCATCAGGGTATTTATGAACGCAGGCACAAACGGGAGGCTGAGGGAAGGCAGAAACAACACACAGCAACAACCCCGCCACCAACCACCCAGCCCTATTTTGCTCATTCTCTCTCTCTTCAAAGAGCAGATGTGCTGTGGCCTGCAAACCGAGAAGGACACTCCCTTGCTGTTAGCTAATTCAGGCTGACATGCCGGGGGTTTGCGGTTCCAAACGAGAAGTTTAGTAATCAGCCACTAACATTAACCAACACACCTCTCGCACAACCGCCTGCGCCGGGCTGGGCCGTCCTTCAACGTTATAGGCAAAAAATAGAAGAGATTTGGGGTTATCTCTCACAGGGAAAAAAAACAAGGCAAAAGGCTTGGGAGGCAGACAGTGCCGGCAGACGCCAAGCCAGCAGCTCGCTTTCACAGGAGCCCAAACAGTAAATGACCAGCAGCAGCGGAGAGGAAAAGGCTGTGACGTTGCTCTCGTGCTTGCAAACACACCCCAGCCCTATGGATTCCCAAAATAAGTCTTTCTAGTGGGTTTATGTTATTTTAAGGGGTCTTGTTTCATCTTTTAAGCCACTTTCCTGCTTATTTTCTCTATTCCTGGCTGCGGTTCAGCAGCTCATCAGAAGGTGGGCTAGTCCCTCATTGCGGATTCAAACACAGTTCTGTGCCAAATTGACCTGCTGTTATCCCCCCTTTCAGCTACTGTAACCAACACCACACAAACAATGAATTATGAGATTAGAGTTACAGAAAAATGGCCTCATTCTGCAGATGTTGTGGCTGGAACCGGCTGCTGCGAGGCCTCATGTTTGTTGTGTCATCTTCCTTGCTTCCCCCACCTCATCCTCCTCCTCCTCACAGCCCCACCTTTGCCTTGCGGTGGTACGCACCAGGGACCCTGTAATGCAGAGGGTTAATTAGCAGCTTCCAATCCTGCTCCTCTCCCCACCGAAATAAAGGAAGGAAAAAGAGGGGAAACGGATCAGAGAGAAAAACAGTATTGATAAGAGAATAGCCATTGTATAGGCAGAAAGGCAAATAATTGATCCAGTATAAAATAAAACATGGATTCATTTTAAGATATATCGGAGTTTCCCATGGGAGCTGGGTGGCTGGGACACCACAATGCTGCTGGAGAGGGCACAGGGTTTCCTTGTTGTGTGTGTGCTGGGAGAGATGCATTCAGGAGGGATGCACGTGCATGTGTGTGTGTGTGCACACGTGTGTGCAAGTGCTGGAGCCAGCAGAGCACCATCGGCACATGGTGGCATCAGGATGCAGCCTCCAAAATACATCTGTTAACTGAGGAGCATCAGAGTGTTGTGTGGGGGGTTTTCTCCACAGTGGATCCAGGTTACAAAGTAGTGCTTCAGAGCAGGTTCTGAGTTCAGAAAATATGATAAAACAAACCAGACCCCTGAAACTCTTGATGCTGCTGAGAGTTCTGCTGTTGATTTCAGCTGGGTAAGGAATATGCCCAGGAAGCCGGTGACTGATGTGGATCGAGCCTGGTGGATACACCTCATCATTCTTCTCCTTCCCACTACGCATGGTTTACACAGCTCAATAATTACTTCTTATGTGCAATTTTTAATGGACATTAGGGAGCAACGAATGGAAGTAGAGGCTTTCTGCGTGCTGAAGGGCCATGGCTGTGCTCTTGGTTAGTGGTGGGACAGGGGTTTATTCCAAGGGAGTAATTGACTTAGAAAAAAGAAATCAGCTGTTGAACCTATTTGCCAAATTCATCATGGGTTTGGTGAATAGTTTTGACCATAAAAAAAAAAAAACAGCAGCATTTCATTTGGGGTTTTCAAAATGAAAATGCTCAATTCTGTGTTTTAAAATAATGTTTAATTTGGAACTCCTTTACGTTTGAGGACTTTAAACCAAAATCAAATGGTCTTCTTTGGAGTGAAATTAACCTTTAATTATTTCCCGTGTTGCTGAGCATTTTTTTCCAGTTCACTGAAACCTCTTCTTGGTGGTTGTTGAATATATGTACAAGGCAGAGCTGGGTGTCCCCAGCCTGATGGCTCACTCCCCACCATAGAAGGAGGTGTAATTGCTGGGAAAGGTAAATACCCATGTGGTGATAAGAACTCTGTTCATCAGGATGTGGCTGGAGTGCCTATGAAACCACAGGTCAGGCACTATGGAAGGGGAGCCACCAAGCCTCTCTCTCCTCCTCCTCCTCTTGGTACCCAGTCAGGGGCTCAGCCTGCATGGGACTCCCCTCTGTGTCTCAAGGAGCCTGGAGGTCATCTTGTACCTGAAAGCCAGGAGCTTGTGCACCCAAGACCACATGGCTCTTTGCTCCAAAGTGGTGCAGTACTGTGTCCTCCAAGGAAAATACAGGCATCTCTCTGAATCGCCTTGGGTTGCATTCATCCATCCTTCTGCTTCCCTTTGTGGGCACCCACTCCAGTGTGCTGCAGTGCTGCCATGTGCCTTTTTAGTAACTGAGACTGCTGTGACACTCCAGAGGAGAAGGAAGCACAAAGCAGGAACAGGAAGGCGGCTGTGAGAAGAAGCCCCATGGAGCTGCTGCACCTGCTCCATCTTTTCCTTTTTTTGCTCGTATTTAAATCTTTCAGCTAAAACAAACAGCACATAGCAGAGCTTGGCTTGATCTTTCATGTTTTCTGCAAATTCTCAACTTACCACTGCATCCTGTTGTGCTTCAGGCAATGTGTACACTTTCTAGTCTGCGCTTGACACCAGGCTGCGCAGGCAGGAGCTGTAGGTAGGCTCCAATGCATTCAAAATCATTGGCATTCCTCGAGGAGAAACACACTTTTCTGAGATGCTACAGATGCTGTTAGGCAGCAGATTCAGGCTCCTCTTCTCTCTCTGTCTCTGGTCTCAACTTCCCAACAGCATCAGTTCTCTTTCCACTCTATGTTTTTCCCCATTGTTTTTACATCCATTTTTTTTAAGGCAATCTCACATTGACATTCTGATCGCAGTCCTGTGCTGGTAAGGTAGGTTATAAACAAATCAGCAAATTCAACTAATAATATGGCAAAGCAACATTTGATAAACACCAGTTATTAAAACCCAACAGGGATGGAAAAGGAGACCTAAGACTCCAGCAGCCTGTGCTCCTTACCTGTTATTTAGTTTCTTCAGCTCTGTTCACAGCGTCTTCCACTGTGCTATTGAGAGGGTTTGTGTCCTCCTGTCCACTTGCCCACATGTCTGTACAGAAAGAATTACTTCAGTTTCCTTAGAATTTGGATTGCTCCACAGAGATCTGTGAGGTTGTGCTATGGCTGAACAAAATCTAGTTTTGTTTGGAATATTCAGGTCAATTGGTTGCATTTGGTTAAGTCCCTCCATAAGGATCAAAAAGGAGACTGGATTTCTGGTTGCATTTCTGCCTTTTTCCCTCCCCCACCCCTTCAAACAAGAAGAAGTCACTCATGAGGAAAGCTCTGAGCAAGGAAACCTAGAACTGATTTGAGAAAGTTATGGGGAACAAGGAAAAGGTCCAGGAATGGAAATTGCATTCACTTGGGTGCACCCTTACCACAATCCCAGTGTTAAGAAGCCACTATTTGGTGGTATGATGCTCTCAGCAATACCCCTGATGGGTCAGGGGGGTCATTCCCAGCAAAGGGACAGAGAGTTTTGTCTGGATAGTGCCAGGTCTGCAATCCCCTCAATCCCATCCACTTTGTGCTGTAGCCAGTAAAAGGAAGGTGGATGTTTTCCTTCATACTGGTGATGTACGACCATCATGGTCTCTGACAGTATCCAGTGCTTGATTTTAACTCTCTTCTTTTATCCTATCTGCATTTGAGTCACAGCTTTAACTCCTGCAGCAGCTTCTTTTTTAACCCTTTCCACAATCACCCCACTGCTCACACATCACCCCTGTTATTTACTATTGTCTCTCGTTGTTGCTACCCATAGGCACTTTAATCTCTCCCTGCTCATATTGTCCTTATATAGATGCTGTACCAAACTCCTCCCCATCAACTACAGCAGCGAACACCTGTTCTCACATCATTAACTTTATGTGCTTAAATTCTTCACGAGCATCACTCCTGGCCTGTAGCTCTGCTGCGTGTAGAGCCCTGATGGATAATGTATGAAAGCTGCAAAATAGCTTCAGGGATGTAATACGGAGGATTCCCCACCCACATTTGTTTGCTGGTTCCCAACTGTCCCATCTGAATTTGTAATATATATGCTTGCCTGATCGGGAATAGGCTTATTAAGCATCTGGGGTTAAAAAAAAAAGCCCAGTTTATCTGTCCATTATTCTTCCAGCTCAACCGGTGGTAAATCAGCAGCCTTCACAAAGTGTTCCATTTTCCAAATGAACAAAACCCGCTTCAGGACTCCTGGAGGACAACACAAGTGCCTTCCTACAGCTCCGTACAGCCAGCATCGGCCTCCTCACCTCCGGCCCCCCAGGTTTTACCGCTGGGATGGCAGTTTGCACAGGAGCACCTCGACACGCGTGGCCTGGTGCTCACTGTCTCTCACCCAGCGTGCCGGCTGCCCCTCAGCAGCACCACCATAGCAGGCCAGGGGCCAACCCCCTCCTTCCCTTCCTCCCTCCCTCCCCTTTCCCGAGCCATCCCCAGGAGGTGCTGCATGGGCTCTCCCCACGTGATGGGGAGCAGCTGCGCTCCCGCTCTGCCCCCCGTGCTCCCCCCGTGTTGCAGCTGCAGCCCATCCTGGCTACAAAGGACGAGGAGCTAACTTTTTGCGGCATATGCTGTTACAGTCGGCTTTGCTGCATCTTTTGTCTGCATTTGTTGTCTCCAAAATAGCTGGAGCCCGTTTGCTTTCTCAGCATTCACTGAGCCTGAGCATTCAGACAGCCGACGCATTAGTACTGGGTTCTTTGTAAGCACTCGTGGCTGTTGTGAACGTGGTCAAGAGTCATTAGGCCTGGGACATAGCGGCACCCTGCTGCCACAGCACCAACAAACTGATGCTTTGTGCTGAGAGCTGCCCTCAGGCAGACGCCGACTTGCCCTGGAGGGGCATCCCATCCCATAACATCCCACCCCATCCCATTCCCAGGTCATCACCTGGGGCTTGCACCTTCACCTTTCCTTCATGGGGGTCTCTAATCAGCCCTACAGAACCAGGCAATAATTAGTGACCTGAGATGCTTCCTGCCGTTTTCCTAAGCTTTGCCTTCATGGTGTTGCGAAGATGCCCAGGTTAGCAAGAGCAAACCCTTTTCCTTTTCCTTATCCTGCTCCCTGGAAGGTTAGGAAGATTTATTCAGGAATTACTTAAGAAGGACAGACATGCATTCTTCACAGCCCAGTGGGCAGTGGGGAGGTTTCCCCATGACTTAAAGATCATCTTTATAAACAGAGCTTATTCTGTCAGCCCTCCGGCATGTTCAATGGCATCTGTGCTTACGGTAGGTTTGGGCATTTGCATGTCCTGGCACTCAGAGGGTGCCCTGAAAGCAGCACACTGCCTGGGCTGGACACATGTGGGCCTTTGGAAAGATTCCACAGCCATAAAATTCACTGTGACTTGTGGTGTGAGTGCCTGAAAATCTGACCCCAAACCGTTCTGTGCTCACAAGTTAGAGTACAGAGGAAAATATTATCTTCCTAACCTGATGCAGCATTCAGACTGCAATTTGCTTCTCTCAAATCACTCGCTAAAGCCAGAACGGGTGGAAGAGCTTCCTTACATCCACAGGCAAATGTGGCTCATGTGTAGGAAAAGAGAGACTTTACAAAACAACACCAAAACACCTCATGTGGTGTTGTCACATATGAGAATACAAACACAGCTTTGGTGCAAAACTGCTTTATGCCAGAGAGTCTGGAAATAGCTGGTGTAGATAAATGAGTTTCAGAGGCAGTTAAGTATGTGCGTATTAGGTGAGAAGTCTTAGGCTCAGGAGAGCCTTACGGCGCTGCGTTACACACGTTAGCAGCTGCAAAAGTCATGGATGCGTATTTAAAAACAGGAATTGGAGGAAATGATGCTTTTTTCTCCAGCTTGCATGGAGAAAAAGGAATATTTTTCACACAAACTTTTCACACTGCCTCTGTTATTATACCTCGTGCATGATATCAGTCTTATTAACCTCTGCCTCCTGCTCTCACCCATCAAGTACAATAAAATGGCTCCTCTGATGTCCTTGGTCTGCAGGGAGTTTCCAGAAATGGCATCTGTGCTGACACTGAAATAATCTTCAGTCCAAGGCAAGTATGCAAGTTATTGACGAGGCTGCCTGCAGCAGCAGCTGGCTCTGTGAACTGCTCTATTCTTGTTTACTTCAAATCCTTTTCCTTCCTCTCTTTATTTGAGAACACAGTATGGCATGCCACAGCGATATCTAATAGCAGCCCCCAAGCACAAGGACTGGTTGGGACCATGGCCTGACATTCACAGCAGCAGAGGAGTCGCCTTCTGCTCCACAGGCAGAAGCTGCGGGATTTTGCCACCTCTGAAAACCCAGTTCCTGCTCTCAGTCTCCTGGCATTGGTCCCACACCAGGGTCACAGTGGGAGCAGATTATACCCACCACATGACAGGAGTCAATTCCTACCGATTCCCAGGTAGCTGCTGCTGACCCCCCTTCAATCAGTGTGCTGGTAATTAAAAATTGGTCAGGGTCCAGCAGCTCCCACCTGATATGTTCATGAGATGGTCGAATTCAAGATCCTTGGGACAGTGAGAAGAGTGTGCAGCAAGTTCACTGCCCTGGATAGCGAGAGAGCAGACTTTGGCCACTGCAAGAACCTGCTCAGTAAGGTTCCATGGGGTGTAGCCCTAGATGGCAGGGGCCCCAAGACTGTTGGTTGATATTCAAGGAGCACCTACTACAAGCTCAGGAGTGTTGAATCCCAACTAGAAGGAAGTGCTGCAGGAGGGCCAGGAGACCTCCTTGAATAGATAAGGAGCTGCTGAGGAAAATTCAAAGGAAAAAAGAAAGCTTATAAAAGGTGGAAGCAAGGACAGGAGGCCTGGGAAGAGTACAGGGAAGTCCGGGAAGCTAGGGACCAGGTTAGGAAAGCTAAGGCCCACTTAGAATTAAACATGGATAGAGATGTTAAA
>JASSUY010008709.1:4735-20995 GCA_032466535.1 Forpus xanthops
TGCCTCACCACCCTTACAGTAAAGAATTTCTTCCTCAGGTCCAATCTAAACTTCCCCTGTTTAAGTTTGAACCCGTTGCCCCTTGTCCTCATTACAGTTCTTCATGAAGAGTCCCTCCTCCCAACAGTTGATCATAATGTATCCAGTGGTTTTAATGGAAAGAAGCTTAGACCAGTGCAAATGTACTAGTAATGTCTGTTCAGAATTTATAGATAAACCCAAGAAAATTCTGAGTATGCTGTTTAAAGAAAATCGAGCTTGTTAAATACCATCTTCCTGCATCTTTGCATCATCCTTTACAATTCATAGTGGTAGTAAATGATACTGTGCCATTAGAACAAAGTAAAACTTAATTGTGAGTAATTTGTCATATGTAAAGCACGTTGACTTCAAATTAAGGTTTAGAGGAGGTTCTTGCAGATGGTAAGGGAAAGTAGAAGAAAATTTTATGTAACCAGAGTTGAGACCATTAAAGATAATGAATAAATGCGTAAAAAAAATTAGATATTGCCCAGTTACTAATTGTTAGTGTATGTATCCAGGCGCCCTCAGGGATTAAAGTGCATCCCTTGAAGTTTCCTCAATAGACATGGCTTGTCCTCTTAATAGGAACAGATGTCAATTTTTCATGCTCCTGAGATGCTTACTCATACCTAGTAGACCCATCTGGTATAGATCGAGCCTCAGTCAAGTTGTTCTCATCCATGACCTTCCCACTGAGAAACCAAATCAAGCATAGCTCCTCAGTCCAATCAAAAAGAAACTTTAATATTATCAACATATTTGTAGTACCACAAACCACTTCACTGCCTTACTTAATTGCTTTACACAGGTGACAAGGCTGGTAAAATGGAAGGAATCATTATAATTGGCATAGAATTCCTGGAGCATGCCACCAGTAGCTGAGACTTTCCAAAGATAAAGCAACTAAAATACTATCAGTTCTGCAAAAATAGGTGATTTAAGAAAGAGAAACAAAATGGTAATATAAAAAGCCTGCTAATAATACAGGATGTTGACAACTGTTATAAACCTCATTTGTCCACATTTCTTGAGCTTAAGGATATATATATTGAAATGTTTTTCTTTTGTAGGTGTTAATATAGATCAAATGCGTAAAAAAAAAATTAGGCTTTGGAATCAGTGTGACTCTTGCAGTGGAATCCTATAATTCTATGAAAAATTCCATATCCAAGTGTTTAAATTGACTGGAGGCTTTAAAATATTGTGGTTTGTGTCGGGACTTAGGCTGATCTTTGACATCTTTCATGTTACAAGATTTTCAATAACTTCAGTGCAAATTAACCTGCCTTAATGTTTAACTCCTTCACCTAATGCCTTCACCTAATGCCAGAAAGGTCTGAAACATGATGGATCTGTCAGGAAATGATTGCTCTGCATAGCAGCTATATCTTTGGTAACCAAAGGTGTTAGTAATAAATGCTTTAGTCCTGTCTTATGGAGAGATTTATTTTCTTTTTATATCTTCATTAGCTAGTTATCTGGCTGTATTCTAGAAAGACAGCACATGAAAGGCTTTTATGCTTGTGGAAAGTTTTATGACAATATGACAAGGTAACATAAATCTTCCACTGAAGATTGTTACTGTAGAAAGATGTAGTTAATATCACTGTAGCTCAAACTGTATAATAATTGAGAAAGATAGATATTTTTTTGTATTTCTCAAATAATAGAATTTCATGCTGATTTCTTCTTCCTCTCATCTGGCCTTTCACAGTCTTAGCTCTAGAAGACTGGACTGTAGCAACCGTCCTGTGTAATATGTCTTTCTTGTGGCATACAGTTCTTGCCAAACTGGGAAAAGCTCTGAAGAAAACTAGAAGGGGTGGATTGTATCTATTGTAACTTATATTAAAAGGCTATGTTTTCCTCTCAGGAATATGCTATTGGTATTGCAGGGCCAAAGGATCCCAGCTAGGATGAGGTTAGAAGGTGTTTTAAATTTCAAGTAGAAACGAAAATACTCACCCATCCTTCTGTGTTGCTCCTTCACTTGATGCCTGTTTTTCATCTGCTGTCAACACAGCAACAACCTCTGTTGTTCTGGGAGCTGTTGCTGTTCATTAAAATAGGATAAGAATAAAAATGTGGTCTGCAGGATTTACAGGTCTGGTAGCTGAGGAAAGGGAGCAGCACTGATCTGATCAGAAGTGGGTCATGACTTTCTCTTTACTGCATGGTCCAAATAGGAGGAAGACGTTAATTAGGTGTATGATGTGTGATATCTGACCAATATGCAGCAGACATCCACTAGTCTTTACTCTTGGTTGAACGTGGCAGTCCTGCAGAAGTGAGAGCTGGGTTGGGAAGGGATAGGCCAAGGGTCAAACCTATGGGACCAGTGGAGGAGAAGAGTGTTAACTTGCATGGTGTGAATGGTTGTTGAGTTGTGCTTTAGAGATGAGACAATAATGTTGTGGGCTAATTAAACTGTATGTATTACATCTTGTCTGTAGTGTCTATAATGAAGGCAGGTGTATGGAAAGACTGTAGCAATTAAAATAAGTCTGGGAAATAAGGCTTCTTGAAATGCTGCTTTAACTGTTGTGATGAAACCTTTTTCATGTGGCTTATGTGTTTCTTTGAATTAATGCTTACTGAGTGTATGCATTAGTGCTTGACAGTATCATGTTAGTGCTTTGTTCAGATTGAAGACAGGCTGTTCTGTTTGTGAGTCTAAGGGTCATTTGACTTTGGATAGTTCTTCAATTCCTGAATGACCACAGCGCCTTTTTGCAAAAATTTTCTAGAAAATACCAGGTCTGGCGAGGTGCACTTCACTTGGTGAGCTAGGTTTTCTATGGAAAAAGAAAAAAAAGAACCCCAAAGGCTGTTCTAAACAACTGTCAAAGCTCCAAGGGCTTTGCTAATTTTGACACTTGTTGCTTTTGAGAGCTTTGCTATGCACTTCAGTAATTATTCTGAAATAGATTTTTTCATATAGAAGTCTTTAAATATGAATGGGTATGTGGAATTATAAATGTATAATTATATTCAAATTTTAGACTGTATATTTCACCTGTAGGATTGTCTTTGTGCTGTTTTTTACTGTTGAGATAACAGCTTTCTACATGTTTTTATAATGCTAAAAAAATTTGGGATACTGAAACAAAGTATTTTGGCAATGATGATTATTGAGCTTATTGCCTTTCACAGATTAAAGAGGAGAGAGAAATGTTATGGTGCTATATCAAGGCAATTGTAGTAGGGTAGGGGATATTTGTCACAGATGTTTTCTGTTGAGAAAAGTGCTGTATGCTATTAATTTATTTGTTTTTATTGTAAAGGGAAATTAAAATATATGTAATAATCAGTTTGTGGTGAATATGGCTACTTCTACTGCTTGATATATTTAGTATCTTGTAAACTAATAACGCATGGCAAGGAGAGAGGAAATTGATTCCTGAAATTTATCATGTGAATTTCATGCAATTATATTGGAAGTAATTAGTATGTTGAGTACATAAGTGTGAGCATAAAATTAAATGGTGCCTGTTACTGAGTCATAATAACATGGATACTGAAGAGCTGTTAAGTTTTAAGGGCAGGTGCGTAAACATACTCTAGCCAAAGATAAAGGTGTAGTATATAATGACGTCCCTCCTATACATACTGGAACAGAGTAGGAGAAAGCACAGTAAAATGTCCATGGCCCATATGTAGTACAATGCATTTAGCAGTTTTGTAATCAGAAATTACTCTGTGACAATTCAACCTGCATGGATTATCCTGTGTTCATACAGTTTGTGTGTAGACTATTTGTAATGGGAACTTCAGCTTATCTAAAAACGTGTGGTGATTAGTTTTATGAGGACATGAGACACTGGAACCATAAGTATTTTGCAAGTCCAGAAGGGAATGCTGTTCTGGATGGCCCTGAAACAGTGTGGCTTCTGAGGAAAATCTTGTAGGAAGCACTGAAATGCTATTCTTTTGTGTTTGCGGGAGATTAGAAGTGTTGCAGGTGCATCTACATTGTAGTGTTTTAATGTGGATCAGGGTTTGTTTCTGGAGTGAGTCTTCTGACCATCATGGTCGTCTTTTGTTCCACATCATGGACCAGTCCAAGAGTTCATGCAGTGAATTTCCCCTGAGTGAATGTAGCTGGAAGAGATGATGCTGGGGGGCCTAATGTCCATTAGTGACCAAGTTAGAAGTAGTTGATGGTAAAGGTGAAGTTGGCATATGTGCAGTGCAGACATCAAATCCATTAACACCAGTTGTTTTAGTCAACAGATGTATTCCTGTGGTTCACACGACTTCCTAGTGTGGAGATACTGTGGGGTGTTTGTAGCTGATTCTGTAAAGATCAGCTGGTAGACAGTGTAGGTGAGCACAGCCTGTGGTAAGTTGGGAGTCATCCAGCTGACTGATAATCTTATAATTATACAGAATAATGATATGGACTATAATTTTCATTTATAAAGTCAAGGAGGCATTAAAAGCAGCATGCACATGTTTCTGAAACCTGGATTATTGCTGTCTTTTTTTCAACTATGTTCAAATAGGTCATGTACGTCTACTTTTGCATCGTATTTTGGATAAGTAAACAAAAATAGGGGTTGTTCTTTCCCAATGGGCTACATTTATGTCACATCTTTGAGCCAGCAAATACTCTTATTGTTCTTTATTTCATTCATATAGCAAATATGCTTTATGACTTGACAAAAAGGCATGTTAGCATTTTGGAAGGGTGGAGGTTTTGAAATAGAGCTTACAACAAATAGTTGACAAGCTGTCTTTCGCTTCTCACGTTAATGCTATTAGATTAGTTTCTCTTTGCTTCAACTGAATTATTTAACCTCAATAAATGTGTGCAGAATTTGGCCCAAAGTATATGCCTTAGTGTTGAGATTCCATATTTAATATTTTCAAATTAGTGTCAGTTTGTTTAATTTCTTCTACTGCTTAGTGAAGTTTATTTCATCTGGATTCTTTTACAGACTAATATAAACATCTACTAATTAGAATAAGACCTCCTCTGAGATCAGTCTTAGAAGTGGTAAGAGTGAAGTCTGTGAAACCACAAGAAGGCAGTCATAACTCACAAGTGTGGTGGAGACAAAAAGATTCCTGTGGCTCATCTGTTTTTACAGCTTGTGTTTATCTACTAGTTTTTCTATGCATTTGAGAAAATGCTGCTATAAACAAAAAAGTGTTCCATACTTGAGATAGAAATTTAATCCAAACAATACATAGTCTATATCTTCAAAACTACCAACCTCTTGCTTTTTTATTGGTAATGACTTTTGATGACAACCAGAGAATTGAATACTGTGATGTCTCATGGTTTAAGTGATGGTTGCTGATTTTACTTAATGTCATTCATAGTTATTCTGATCCTTCATTTTTCTGTTTTCATTTTAGTGCATGTAAAGTAAATTTAAATATTTCAGTAAACTATAATAAAAAAGTCTGTATAGAAATGAAGGTTGAAGATGCTATTACATGAGTTGTTTAGTAAATATCAATGAAAAGTTTAGGTCGTTAGACTTCTACTTGTATCCATTTGTCTACAGGAGGATCCACCATAACACTGTGATAGGAGTAGCACATTACAGGTGATGGCAGCATTAGTTAAATGCAAAAGAAAACCTGAGTAAGACTTTTAAAATTTATTTGTGATGTCTGTATTTTCTGGTGTTAAATCCAGATGTTTAAAGTTAGACTGCAGTGTCAGTCAAGCTGGTACCCATGATAATTTAATTTTGGTTTATATTTACAAGCTGCATTTATGCCACCAGAATGAATTATCAGGCTGATCAGTTTTATAACTGTTTCTTACATTCAGTCACCTCTTTAACTTGATCTATTTGGATTAACCAGTAACCAACATTTACTTTTCTATGGTTTAAACATCTGTGGTATAGAAATGGCTTCCGCTAAGGAGGATGTACATTTGGTTTTGGTATCAGGGATCACAGTGTCTAGTTGCAGTAACAGATCAACTTCATGTGTATGTTCCAAATGTATTCTTGCTTTTGGATTCCTTTTCAGAATGTATGTTAAGCTTAATGCTATATTTCTACATAAGTTTTTATAAAGCCCTCTCATCATAAAGTTATCGCAGCGTCTGACAGTAATACATTTAAGCAACATGACTAATACCCACTAAGTACTGTTTGTTTTTGTTCCCTTTTGGTAGGTTTAATATGTTGCGTTGTGTTGTCTGGCTTGGGTAATCTTTGTTTGGTTTTGTTGTTGAAATTTTGCTTTGTGCTTTTTTTAACTAGAGCAAAGCCTAAGGATATTTCTTATAAATCAGAAATAAATGGATATGTTGTTATAGACCCCAAAGCACTGTCAGGCTCAGTGAGGGCTGGCTGCTCCCAGGGGATGGGGAGCTGGGGGCTGAGGGCCCCATTGCAGACTGTGGCCTCTGCAAGGTGAGCAGCCTCAAACGGCCTGTGCACGATGGGCAAAACTGGGCACTGGTAACAGGGTCAACACCAGCCCCAGGCTTGGCAAGTGATGAGCCAGAGTCAACCAGAAGCAACTGTGGGATGAGAGGATTCGTGGTGAGCTGACTGAAGAACTGGCTGAAAGGCAGAGCTGAGAGGGTTGTAGTGAGTGAAGCTGCATCTGACTGGTGTGTGGTTAACAATGGTGTTCCTCAGGACTCAATTCTAGAGCCAGTTCTGTTCAAGATGTTTATGAATTATCTGGATGCAGGACTTGAATGTGCCATTAGCAAGTTTGAAGATGATACCAAGCTGGGATGTGCTGTCAGTTCTCTTGAGAAGCAGGAGGCCTTGCAAAAGGGCCTGGATAGATTGGAGCTTTGGGTTACGATTAATGGGATAAAATTTAACATGTCGACATGCTGGATTCTGCATCTGGGATGGCATAAAGATGGGCTCAAATACGAACTGCGAGAAGGGTGGCTGGAGAGCAGCCCTGCAGAAATGGATCTGGGGGTGCTTGTAGACATCAGGTTCAATAGGAGTCAGCAGCGTGTGTCCTGGAAGCCAAGACAGAAAATTGCACCCTGGGGTGCATCAAACATAGCATAGCCAGTTGGTTAAAAGAGGTGATTATCCCGCTCTATTCCGCATTGGTGTGGCCTTGGATACTGTGTGCAGTTCTGCGCCCCACGATTTAAGAAGATTGTGAACATCCTTGAATGCATCCACAAAAGGGAAAAAAGCTGCTATAAAGGTTGGAAGGAATGTCCTGTGAGGGGTGGTTGAGGATTTGGCTGGGGAGGAGAGGTAGGTGCTGAACTCTTCTGCCTGGAATCCAGTGCAGGACATGAGGGAATGATTTAAAGCTGCTTCAGGGCAAGTTTATGCTGGACATGAGGAAGCATTTCTTTATCAAGATGGTGGTACAGGAGCAGTGGAACAAGCTTCCTAGAGAGGTAATCAATACCTCAAGCCTGTCAGCATTTAAGAGGCATTCAAACAATGCCCTTAATAACATGCTTCAACTTTTGTCCTGAATTGGTCAGACTGTTGGACTAGATGATCATTGTAGGGCCTTTCCCACTGAAATAGTCTATTCTGTTCTTTCCTGTTCCAAAAAGAGACAGGGCTGGAGATGTGGCCTCAGCTCAAATCACACCCTTGGCTTGAGGGCCATCGATCAGTGACAGACTCTGGAGCAGAGGCCCCTATCTCCACTCCAGTGGCTGAAGCGAGTAAATGTCTGGGTACCAGAGGGCCTGTGTGCTGTGGCCAGAAGGACTGACGTGAGTGAAAGCAAATACCAGCCCCTGGCATGGGTCTGTGGGTCACCGGGGTCTGTGCATCTGTGATGGCAGTGGCTGGGCTGAGTGTAGGTGAGTATGTGAGTGCTAGTGAAGAGCCAGCTAGGCCAGCTCATGGGCAGGTGAGCTGGCCTGGGGGCTAGGTATGATAAGCATGTGCCTCCAGGGGTGAGAGGACAGTAGGTTGTCTACCTAGTAGTAATTAGGGTTGTCATATGATTTAACTTAGCTTAGAGGTGATGAAAGTGTAGCTAGCAAAGGTTTGATCATTTCCCATTGTGAAATATCCCAATTAAATATTTACAATAGAAACTGCTGCTATACATGTGTTTCTAAGTATCAGAAAAGGTCTTTCTTAATAACAATTTATAAATTGTTGCTGCTAGCTTTATTCAGTCTCATTCTTTCTTAGAACCATTACAAGGCAACAGAAGTCCCTCAGCAAGAAATTATTTCCTTAAGGCATAATCTACAATGAAATAAAAAAAAATATACACATTTAAGCTGTTTTCTATATCCTTCCTGTCTTTCCTGAATAGAAGCCAAGGAACCAGAATATTTCTTGGATTCTGTTGCGTTTTATGGGTGATTTAATGTCATACTTATCCTCTTCTGTCTGTAACTTCTGCAGTGGATGGTCTTCAAACTTGCTGTACATTGCACAAGCACATAGAAATGAAGGTACTAAAAATAGATTTGTATAAATTGTCCTTGGAGGAGCAGTCTTGTTCCCAGAAGTGTGCCTTATCATTGGGCTTTATGACCTTGCTTGTTCACAGTCTATAACTTCATGTATCTCCTGCTAATTTCTACAGAATGATTCGGTTTTGCTGGCCAGGTTTCAATCTTCACTCTAGCCTGTTGCTAAGAGTAATTTCAAAGTGCATAATGTAAGGATTTACATTTGCTCTAGCTTGGTGAAAGATTTCTGGGACAAGTGTTCAAGTTGCTTACAAAAGGATATCCTATCTTAGTTTTTTTGCCATGTTTTCAAAGAAAACTGTGTTCTGGTTGTTTATATGCAAAGGGGTAACTATACAGAGCCCAGGAGAAGTCAGACTGTGGTTCCTTTGTCCATACATGTTCATGTTCAGTTTCAAGAGAAAGGCTTTGAGAAATATAATTTTCTTTAGTATTTTAGATATATTTTATATCTGTGCCTGCTAAGTGTAGAGACTTTTCTGAAATTCATTCCTGTGTGCATACTTAAGTATTTGGGAACTGGAAAGCCTCGCTTGAGCTTGTTGATTCCATTCTGCACCTTAATTCCACACTTTAGAGTTGGGCCAGGGGACACACATTACTGCCATAGATAAATCCCTGTATCAGTTTGTGTCTTAATGAGCATACAGTCAGGAAATATATGTCAGGCACAATACAAGCTGCATTTTATTCTGACGTGTAATTTCAGGCTGTTGAGATTTTTGGAAGGTTAAGGAAAGTGTTGGGAACCTGTCTCTTTAAATTCATCATTGCAGCAGCTATTGATTTGTCTACTCCAATGACCTGTTTTATGTTGGTGGGCGCTGTTGTTTGAGGGGCTTATTTCTAGTCTTTTTTGTTGTTTTTAAAGAATCACTGAAGTTGTTGGGAGAGGCCGCTTCTGAGAGATAGCAGATTGACTCAAATGTGAATTGAGGAGAAAAGGAGGAGAAAGACTTCTATAACTGATAATTTACTTCCGTTTGAAGTTATCTTTTTTTTTTTTTTTTTTTTTGCTGGTTTTGCTTTTTCTTCCCCCTAAGGCACACTGTAGATAAATGAAGATTGATTCTTCATTGCCAATATATATGCATTTTTTTCCTACAAGAGATGCTGCATGCTTTTCTTTAAGGCATAAGGGGGCACAGAACACAGATGTTTCTATCTTACTTGTTTAGGCCCAAGGACATTTGTGCTTTACCAGAGGAAAGCAAGTGTGTACATACACTTGCTGGAATGAAGCCTAGTAAGACTAGGCTTTTCTGAACTCTTGCCTCATACATGCCAAACAGTCCTGGTTTATCATTTATGTTTATTATGTTTATATGCAGTTTGCTTTCTGGCAGACTGAGAGTGTCTGGGGCTCAGGCAGTGGCCTGAGTTTCTGTTGTCTTCATCTACTATGTGATATTGAAGAATCTTTCAGTGTCATCTGCCTGACATCTTTCATATGACATGTCAGTGTGGGTAAGATGTAATGTTTGGAGTTGAGCAGTTTCTTCTCTTCAGTATACAGATTAAGATACTTTGAGGTTGCCCTGGAGGTACACTGGTAAAAGATTTACAGATAGGCAGAAACAGTGGCATGTAACTCTTCGTTGTGGCTATTTCTACTCAGCAGAGTTAAATCATCACTAGAGACCAGGTCAAAACTGTCATGGGTATAAGTCAGGTCAGGACTGGGTTTGAAGAAGAATGGATGTAAGGGAACTGAGGATGTTACATGGTAGCATGTAAAATGCTACAGATAAAATACAAATTTCTGATAATCTGAAATTATTTTCAGCCATGTAAACTAGATTAAAAGCAGAAGAAAACCACAGCTGAACACTTTTGTAACTTAACCATTTCCTAAGATGCAGAATGGAAGAGAGCATTCATTTAGCATTCCTGCTTTGTTGTTCAAAGGAAGCCTGTAGAATTTGCTCTTTCACCTTGTACAATGAAGGATCACTTATATCATTAGTTTGTATAAAGTTAGTTCCTAAACAATACTTTTAAATGTTTTTTTAAACTTTTTACTTCAAGTGACAGTAGTTTTCAGTAGGAAAATGAAAGCAGTTGCAGGCATTGAAATTATGAGGTAGGGGAGCCACACGTGGATATTTATGGTGTTATTGTCTCAAGTAACATGTAATTCAAAAGCAGGAGTGCTTTTTCTAGTTCAGTAGAAAGCAGCGGCATAACTGAAACAAAGTAGTGAGCTGCTACTAATCTGTTATTGCAATCAGCTACCTCTGTCACATTTTATATGAAGAAGAAAGGGGGGATAAATTGAAAGTAGCACATAAAATATTGTTTTAACATTACTGCTGAGTAGATCTGTAAATGGAAATAATAAATCCTTATACAGCATTGAGTGTAACACTGAAGTATTCCCACTAGCATATGTTATTTATGGCTGTTCTAAACTTTTATTTCTTCTATTTATATATCTCTGGTTTTGAAGAGGTTGAACTTGACATGGTGCTCCTGGTTAGCTCTTCTTGTGTTAACAAATCTCAGTTTTAACCAGATTCTACAGTAACAGTGGATATAATGGTTTTATGAAATCAAATAAGGTTTGTGTTGTAATCTGCTGGGAAGGTAACACAAAATAAATTTTCATAAAATATTGAAATCAAATTGCATGAACTATTTTTTTTAAATTGCTTCTAAATAAGCTTACAAGTGGGAGTTAATGTGTGTTTACATTTATCATCCCTAGAGCTCCTTAGATAATGCAGTAATAGAAATGTTTAGCATTAAAGCTCATGAAAAAAATTGCATACATAAAAGTTTTTGGAGTTCAGATTGAAAGTTTAGGTGAAAGCCCAAGTATTATTTGCACTAATTTTGGTCTTAAGGTCCAAGAGTAGCATTCAAGTTCAGTGATTTTGAGTTCTGGAGTTCCCCTAAGTGTCTGATCCAAATTTGTGTTACTAACTTATCTTTGTATTGGATTCAGAAATGTGTAATACTCAGCATGAAGAAGGTAGTGAAGTATCTTGCGTGGGTGAAACACACAAGTTTGTAGACCAATTACTTTAAACTGAATTCTGTTTACCAAACTGAAACTTGGGTGGTTATCTCTGAACATAAACCCCCCACATTTTTAAATGTGAGAGTGACTGAGCACTGATACAGGTTTCCCTGAGACACTGTGGCATTTCTGTCCTTGAAGATATTCAAAAGCTTTCTGAATATGGTCCTGGGTAACCGGTTCTAGGTAACCCTGCTTAAGCAGGGGGGTTGGACCAGATGGCCTCCAGAGGTCCCTTCCAACCCCGATGTTCTGTGAGTGGGTGACTTGAAAAATCTTCATTATCATAGAATCACAGAATTGTTCTGCTCCCTGCTCTGCCACTGCCACTGCCCCAGGAAGAGATTTCTTTCATGATAACATGTTGCTCAAAGTCTTTGTACAACCTGACTTTCAACACTTCAGTGGTGGGGCATCTACCACTTTTCTAGGCAACCTGTTCCAGCATCTCTCACAACCCTTACTATAAACAGTTTCTTCCTTATGTTCAATCTGTATCTGCCGTCTTTAAGCTTAAAATTATTGCTACTTGTTTTGTTACTACGGGCCTTGGAAAAATGTCTCACCCTGTCTGTCTTATAAGCCCTCTTTATACACTGAAAGGTTGCAATAAGGTCTCCCTGAAGCTTATTTTTTTCTTTCTTTCTTCTGCAGGCTGAAAAACCCCAACTGTCAGCCTTTCTTCTGAGGAGAGGTTCTCTAGCTTTTTAACACTTTTTATGGCATTCTTCTGGACACTTTCCAACAGATCCATGATTTTTTTTTGTACTGGGGACCCTAGAGCTGGATGTAGGATGCATGAGAGCAAGTAGAAGGGGCTGATCACTTCCTTTGACCTGCTAGCCACATCTTAGGAGCTTTTGTGAAGGTGTGACTGCATGCTTCTATGAAGACATGCACAGACATGATCTCTTCAAGCGTTTGCTAAGACTGATCCAGCTTCAAAGGAGAGATCTCATAATTGTGGTAGCAAGTCACTGTACTAATGCTTATGAGTTTTGCTAAGATCAAAACAGTACTGCTGTTTTGAGAAACCGATCTAGTTGGCTTGGTTACAGTACATGCTAATGTATCTATTTCTGCTTCTGACTTGTAGTAGTTGTACGTCCAGAGAATAATTTTTGCTTTATCTGTTGATTTTTATGCATTAAATTTTAGGATTTTTGTGCTATAACCCCAGCTTGCAACTAAGCCCCAGCTGGTGGGATGGGGGAGAGAATCAAAAGAGTAAAAGTGAAGAAACTTGTGAGTTGAGATAAACAGTTCAATAGGTAATGCAAAACTGTGCACAAACCAAAACAAAACAGGTAAAGCTTTCACTGCTTCCCATCAGCTGGCTGGTGTTCAGCCATCTCTGGGAATGACGTGAGAAGCAGAAAAGGCTTCTACTCTGAGTAAGCATTGTTTAGTGAAAATTAAAACATCCCTGTGTTATCAACACTGTTTTCAGCACAAATCCAAAACATAGTCCCATACTAACTACTATGAAAAAATGAACCCTATCCCAGTCAAAACCAGCATATGTAAATAATGGAGTAGTATATGCATCTCCCCTTATTAAAACAAAATAAATAAGAAAGTGAACAAGAAAAAGTATAGTCCTGTTAGTCCTTCAAAGTCAGCATATGTCAATTCTTCTTTGGAGATTGATTTCCAAATCTATAGTCAATGTCAAAGGAGGAAGTAGTGCAATCACATTAATTCATCCCTGTGGAAATACCTTCAGTAATTCATATGAAAGGGTGTCCTGTTATTCCTATATAGACTCATCACTGTAGTCAAATTTTAAACAGCAAATTTAGTAGAGTTTTCATCTGTTCTGTTTCCTGAGTATGAGCTTATAAATTATGGAAGAAATACATGCATGTTTCCTAAGTACATGAACATGCGCTCTATATTGCAGAGTTTGTACCCCATTTGTCATATTCAGGCCACAGAGTCACTCAAGTATTCCTGATGTTGTTTTGATGTTCCAAAATACACAAAGTGCATCTATATTTTTCTTTCGTCTTTTAACCCCCAAAACATATACTTGTTTTTCCAGAGCTGTGTTTTCTTTACCAGGAAACATTGTTTCCAAAGTATACCTTTCGGAAGCTCCTCTAGTGGAATAGGCAGGTTGCATTTGTCCCTGTGCTAGTTCTGTATTTATCATTCTGTTCTCATCATGTTCTCTTTTCTTTTTCATTATTTTACATGTGATACTGTAGTGGTCGTTTTACTGCAGTGAAGATAAATGAAAACTATAGTGTACCCATCTGGGAAATGCACTTTGTTATCAAAAATGTAAAATAAAACTGGCACAGTTGACTTTTGGTAAACTCATATTACATTTAATTAAATTTTTCATTTAATTCAATGCTGTTTATTATTTTTCCTTGATAATTTAAGTATTGTGCAATATTGAAATGTGACTAATGGGCTTTCCATTCATGAATAGCTACCAATCTATATCAATTTCTTAAATACAGGTGTTACCTTTTGTTTGCTTCCTAACAGTTCTAGATAGTGTTTACAAACATGGAGTAAAAGGTGTCTTCATCTAGTTTTCACCAGCCTTGCCTGATGATATGCTTTCCTAAATTATCTGGTCACCTTACACTACCCTTAATATAAGGGAGTGATGATCAGAACCAGTACTGTGACACATCATTCTCAAAGCAAAACTGGATGGTGTATTCTGTTTAAGCCTGTTAATGTGATCATATGTAAAAGTTTTCAAAAATATTAATATTAATGTAATTTTCTTTGTCTTTCAGAACAATGGATCACTTGCTTGGTGCCAGAATCATAAGCAGTGTTCAAAGGTATGTCCTTTTCCCCTGTCCCTCTCTCATTAAAGTTACCTAGCTACTTTTAGTCTCTTGTCTGTAAATTAAGCTTTTTTCACCTTAACCTATTCTTGGAAGCACTTGTTTATATTTTTGTTTGGAAACCTCAACCTATAATAAAATACCCCAGATTAAAACCAAACAATTTACTCTTTCAGGACAGAGGAGTCATGTTTGAGGATACGCATGAAGTTTAGTTAAACAAACAATTCTGTGGTTATCAACAAACTTTATCCTGGCTAAAATCTGGTGTATCATTTGTGTTCTTTCAGTATTTTTGTCCTAAGACAGTAAAACTGTAAATCACTTAAAAATCTTCCTTCAGCAGCACAGAGGTGTATCAACTTCCAACATTTTGTTTCGGCTGACAGATTTTTCTTTGAAAACATTCTTGATACGAATCCTAATGACTACTGGTGCCCTGCCTTATCCTAGTACTTTAAGCCTGGAGGCCTAGAGGGTAGGTGAGATGACTGTCAACTGATTATCTTGTGCAAGAGCCTTTCTGTGATGCCTGGATAGAAGCAGCAATAGTTTGGGATCCTTGGTAGATTGAAGTGGAGTGACACACTGGTGCTGGCTGCTCATAAATGTCATAGAAGACGCATCCATTGAAAACTTACATGAAAATGCTGAAGGTAATATTTTTGTCTAATCTCCCTGAGTATGTTTTTTCACAGTAACTTAAGCTTTTTAACTTCAATATTTATTCTTTATTCTGTGAAGGTTGTACTGTGGATGGGATTAAATTCAAGTAGCATTGTTCTGTATTGTTTAGTAATGTAATCTATAAAAATACTAATCCTCGGTTTTAACACATAACTATTTATTCTTTACATTTAAAGAGTAAAATTACTGTTTCGCTAATCTAGCTTCCATTGAAACGAATAGGATTGGAAATGGACCAATTTGTTACTGACTGTTTATCTCAGGAAAATAAAATTAATTTGATTGCTTTTGTCAGTATTAAAACTAGGATATAACAATGTCAGTATAAGAAGAGAGGGGAACATTCTCTATTGGTTGTACCATGCTGCTGAGATTTGCAATGAAATCTCAGTATTCTTAAAAACACCCAAACAGAGGTGCAAAGAATGTGTTTTGTCACAACTGAACTGACTTTTAAGGAAAGAATGGGATTCTTGTGCCACAGTAATCCGGATGTAATTTTCTTTTCTACTTGGTTATGGAGACCAACATGGTATGTCTGAATCTGAAGGTTTTCCAGTGCTTTGTGTCTGCTCAACGTCATGCAAGATAAGTTGCCCAGCTTTTAAATCAGGGAAGAAGTTATAGGATTGTCTTTCTGAGTCACTTCCAAATACATAGAATCCACATATGGTGTATATAAGGTATTGTGTATTTAAGGCTTACCTTAAGCTAGTATTAATCTCTTGAAATCAGTGTAAGATTCTATAAAATGGTATTATAATATAAAATGCAACAACAGTTTAAATGTTAAATTACTTGATATGTACTTTACAGTTGTTACCTTATGGTTTCATTCCTTCTTAGGAAGGTAATATATTTTCCTTAAAAAAGCAGCTTTATCATATTTAGAAAAAGACAGAAAAATAAGCTTAATCAAATTGTTAGCAGAGCTGAACATTAGAGTATGTTCTTGTTTCAGGCAAGCTTTGTTTTTCCATGTTTTCAATGCAAAGTCAAACAATTGTATTGCCTAACCGAAACTTTCAAAGCAATATAGGAGATTTGAATTAACCTTTAAAAAATGCAAATCCTTTCACTACTTCTCATCACCTCCATGGAGAATCATAGAATAGTTAGGGTTGGAAAGGATTTTAAGATCATGTGGTTCCAACCCCCTTGCTATGGGCAGGGACTCCTCCCATTAAACCATGTCACCCAAGGCTATGGCCAACCTGTCCTTGAACACTACCAGCGATGGAGCATTCACAACTTCCTTGGGCAACCCATTCCAGTGCCTCACCACCCTTACAGGAAAGAATTTCTTC
>JASSUY010008710.1:0-10336 GCA_032466535.1 Forpus xanthops
CACTGCATTTGCTATTTTCATTGACTACATTCACCTCTCTGAAATAATCTCGTATTTCTATCAGATGTGTTAGTACATCCATCACTGTGTGTCTTACATTTGGATTGTAATGCAACTCCTGATTCTTCCTCTCAGGAACACCAACATACATTTCTGCCTGATAATGGTATATTTGGATGAGCACTATTATGAACTACTATTTATAAGAGGATTATGAAGACAGATCTGAAGTTTTTTGTTACAGTTTGATCACAAGGAACATGTGTGAATGCTGCAATTGTCTCCTCAATATTTAAATGGAATTAGTTACTAGAACTGAAGGATTGCAGCTTTCACATGCTGTTACAAGATCATTCAGAGGCAGAGCTAAGACTTGGAATTCTACAAAGATTATACTTTCATGAAAAGTAAAAAGTTCAATCTCAGTGGCAGGTCTGTTCAAGACAGAAGAGACTGTTTCAAGACTCAGTAAAAAGATGAAGAACAAGAATTTTTCCCCTAAATCTAATGGACACAAAAATAAAAATACAGCCAAGAAAGCAGAACCTGTCCTTGTGTAGGATCCCACTTTTTGTCTCAGTCCAATGACAATTCATACTAGCAATTATATCAGCAATGCTATCTCTCACTGGTTATGGCTTGGGCTAGAATGATCTTCATGTGAAAGACTACAAAATGCTCTTCAGAAGACACATCAGGATGACCTTACACTCTCATAGCAGTACAGACTCACTGGGATTCAGACAGTTTACAAACAAGTTCATCTAGCTCTAGTTCATAGCTCTGAAGCAAAGAATGAATTCAATGTGAGTTGGTTTTGATCCAAAACTTTCTGTAAGTTCGACATTTCCCTGTCTAGAATGAAAAGAGAGGCAATACCCCCCTTTTATAAACTGCACTTTTATGTTTAGAAAGTTATATACGGAGGCAAACTGAGTTGCCAGTGAAGGACAGAGAAAGGGGGAGAAGGAGGGAGGGAGGCTACAGGAGAAGCAATCTACAGCAAGGTGGAAGAAAGCATAAACCATCCTGATTTATACTTTTTCTCCACCCCTCTGTTGATTGCTTTTCCTTCTAGAGAGACATCTTTTCTGTTCTTCTACAAACTCTGATGTGAACTGATTTACACTGCCTTTCCAACAGATAGGTAACCCACCCTCCTGTTCCAGAAAAAAAAACATTAAAATATTAATTAACTTTACTTTGTTCAGCTAGCTTTATTTTTCTTCACTGGCTGTCTTTTATTTTGTGCCAATCAGCTATGTTGGTACTATATTATACACTACTGAATTTACTGCTATAACTAGCAATAATAAGTACACTGTATTAGCTTAAGTGAACTGCACAGCAGTAGGTACTTGGAAAACATCAGACATAAATGACCCTTAGATTGTTCTGTGCTTAGTGGTATTGTACAGGGCTGTGTGTTGGCTGTGCAACGGGTAGAGCTGATAACACATACAGCTCAGTTCTTCCCCTATTTCACAACCTTGATGATATAAATTGCTATTCCTTTTTGTAGGAGCTGCTTGATGAGTGGAGGAGTCAAGAGGCAAAAGGGTCTCACAAAGCTGTCCCAGCCTTCCGCTGCCATGGCATTAGGGTAAAAGTACAAAAGGGGTTACATGGGAAGAACCACATACTTGCAAGCAACAGCGCCAAGTTCCCTTTCTGAAAGAACTGAAACCAGCCCTGTGACCCACAGTGCAACCAGGTGGGCAGAGGATGTGCCCGGGTGGCCATGGCCTGGGGCTAGAGTCAGCCAAATTCTACAGGAGCTCACATTTGAAAGCATGAGATTCACTCACATCTTTGAAACACCGCTCTTTATAACAGACAGTTTACATCACGCTGCCTATAAACACTTCAAAGATATAAATAGTGACTTTGTGACATATGTGAGAAGGAAATTTCCAAACTTAAAGGCAAAACATTGCATTTGTTGGCAAATAATTCAGCAATGATCACATCTGGAAAATGCTGCAAAGCAGGACAAAAAAAACCTTCCTATATTTTCAATTGAACTTTTCTGGTAAATTCTTCAGCTGTACAGTAACTTTTTAATACAGCATCAACATTTGAGAAGCCCAGTTACAACAAAATGCAAACCACAGTGGGTCCTGTTTCCAGTAGTTACTTCTAATAAGGATTCGTTTCAGTCAAAAAAATACTAAAAATGATATCACTTAGGGGTTTTTCTTGCGCCAGTGAGGCTAATGGTGGTTTTATTTCCTTTCACATCACCTTTCCTCTATAAAAAACCATCTCCCATTCTTCACTAGCCTCTCTGAGGTTTCAGATATGACAGTAGAGGAGAAGCATAGAACAGCAACCTGCAGCTCTTGTTTTTGGGGCAATGGAAACAGCAGTTTCCCATTCCACTGATGTGGCTGCCAGGCTGTGATTCCTTTTATCAGGAATCTGACACCCTACAGCTCTGGACAGCAACACAATACCTTTCCTGACTCTTTGCTGTCTGCTTCCAAATGTATGGCTGCCTTCAACTTACCGAGCACTTGCAGACCATCTGCATTGGACCTTTCCACTTTTCTGTCTGCCAAGGCCTCATGTTTATATCAGCCCCTTTGCCTGCTGCTGATGGTGGAAGAAAATATCTGCATGGCTCTTCTTTCAGACCCAGTAGGTACAGCATCATTTTTCCACATCACCTCCTATGCCCCATTGGCCTTTTAACATGAGGTCCTTTGGTGCAATAATTCTCTCTTACAGAGATTTAATAGAGCACCCAGTTCACAAAGCTATATTGTGCCAGGGGCTTCCAGGAATACTAAGAGCGTAAGAGCAAGAATAGGATTTTGTGTCTGATGCTCATGTGGAAACAAAAACAGCTCTTCAAAGGTCTCTCTCTACAGCCTGCACCAAAGCGACCTGTCAGGATTTCATCTCAACTTGACATTTTGGCAGAGCTCCTCAGGTAAGAACTGAGAAGGCTGGATTTTGTCAGAACTTGACTTGAAAGGATTTTCAACAGTTCTCTTTCTTATTCCCTTCTGGCAAAAAAAAAAAAAAAAAAAAGTTGAAAAAAAAAGTTTTACATATAAGAATCTCATGAAGCAGAAAATCCAGCTTTTACACTGCATTCCCTCTTGGCGACAAAGAGCATAAGAGTGACTCCGTCTATATCATAGCCTCAACACCATTTGTATTTTGAAGAGGGGCTGCTCACTGCCCCTGAAAGAACACTGTTGTTTCTGAGGCTGTCTTTATTTAAATGCTGAATCAAAAAAATACTCATTTCAGTCTAAAACTCCTACTCTCACCTTCTAAAACAAGCAGCATATTTTTAATACAAAATAGACCTCTCATCTTTTCCCTTAGGTAACTGATACAGTATGAAGTAAATAGATGATATAACATTCATTTTTGTATTCTATATTATAGTGTGAGGTATCAGAAACAATACCCTGGCACAGTAGTTCTGATGGTTTTGAAAATGGTTTTGTGCTGGCTCACCCACCATATTTTCCTTCCATAGAAGATACTGTGAAACCACTAAGGAGGAAATGAGTTCCAGAGGTAGTTAATCATTTCTGCAAGTGCAAGGTGTGGGATGGGAGATAGGATTCACAGGCAGCAAACAGCAGCAAGACACTGAGAGAATATGTATTCCGAGTGCCATTAATTTGCATTGAGTACATGGGGCTAGCAGAAGTGGTCTAGTTAATTAAAGTATCTCACTGAAATGGATTCAAAAGAGGTTTAGTTTAGCATTAAAATCAGCTTTAGCCTACATTCCGCATGGGTTACATAGAGGTAATTTATTCTATATCTGAAGAAGTTCAGATATAGGCTATGCGATACTGCTGGTTTTATAGAGCAGTTGCTTGTGTAAACGGTCTTCAATATCTGTATGCTGTTCCTCTCATTTCACTCATTTGAAAATTTCAGTACAGAAAAGAAATTAAAGGATGGGATTCATGCGGGGCTGATTGTTGTTACAGACAAAAGTGAAGTGACCCACTGGAAGTCTGCAGGAGCTTTTCATCTCCAGGTATCTGCAACAAAAAACACTGGAGTTTTATAAGGTCTGTTTATTCCTTTGTGTTCACCCAGTAAATCACAATGCAAGCGAGTAGGGTTAGCTCAGACAAAATTGGGAGTGATGTATGTCTGTGTTGAAGAACACTGATGAGCCAGGTAGATGAAGGCAGACTTAAATAACATCTGTTTGATCAGCACGTGTCTCTATTCACTTTTATTATCTTCAGCACATTCCCCATACAATAAAATGGGTGTTATTTGCGTAGATAATTCATAAGGGAGAGGATTCCACTATGTACACAGATGGTAGTCCTTCATCTCAAATTAAAATTTTCATCTTTTGGTAGCCCAAAATTTGTTTAAATGAAAGCAATAAAGCCCAAAGGAGCACAAGGAACAATCGTCTTGTTGTATGGCTACCCTATTTTCTTAGACAGTGAAAGATTATATTTAACTTATTTTTTTTTTATTTTAATTTCATCTTAAGTTTTGCCATCTGTGTGTGCACTGAACTCCTCCCTGTTCTTCTAGCAAAGCTCGCAGTGTTTCAACTTGGAATCCAGAAATAATGCAGGCTGGAGGGATGTTCAGCAGAAGCTATCAAAATTGACTTTAGAAGAAAATTTTAATAACTGGAAAGATAAAGAGCTGTTCAGTGGGAAGTTGTATACACTCGAGTTTTGTATTTGCTGAAATATTTCACTAAAGGACAAGAAATACCAGAAATGCACTAGATTAATTTGTCAATATTTCCATGAAATGCTACAGTTTTTAAAGGAGAATATGATTAGCTAAAAGCATTACTGAGTACCTAAATGCTTCAGCTCCCAGACACATTTGTGGTCAAGGGAATGATTATCTTTAAAGTGGCCAGAACTGTTCTGCTTCTGTGACCCATAGCATTTAGGTGAATAAGATTAATTTAAAGCGTAGGACTTGCCCAGAACAAACCATAGTCACAGAAGAAGTGAAGATGCCCAAACCACACAATGCAAACACAATTAAGTTTTTACTCATGGAAAATCTCTGTATGGAAGTATTGTCTCATTTCTGTTATTCAGTGTGTGAGGCAGTACAGGGACAAGCAGGAATTACGTTATGGATGTTGAAAGTGCCTGTTACAAAGGATTTGCATTATGTCCTATCCTTAAGAATAATGGCTGCAAGCACTGGGAAAAATGGACACTCATCAACTCATACGAAATAAAAGTCCAAGACTTTTTAATTAAGTATATAAAATTTTTATCATACCCTCCACACTTCATAGTCATCCTTCCGTATAGCATTTCAGCTTACTTTATTTTCACCTGTTTTATTCCTACAACGTACCCTTTGCAATCACCACAATGCATAAACTACAAACTAGCACAAACATGATACATTTCCCTGTTCATTGCAGGGATGTTGGTCTAGATGACCTTTAAAGGTCCCTTCCAACCCAAACCATTCTATGTTTCTATGATTCTATGAAATTGTCATTTGGACCAAAGAGATCGAAAAGTGGTCATCTAGAAAACAATGATTCAAAACACATATTTTAAATTTCTATCTGCCAGTCTTTTCCAAATATATTTGAAATGCCTTGCTTTTCAAATATAAAGTTCCAACATGCAATTTCAATGCATATAAAATTCCTAATAAGAAGCTATATAATAGTAAGAGACACATAAATTCAGATGTGAGTCAGCTGACAGGACAAAAAATGCAAAATAGCCAGAAAATAAGCATCTATTTTGTCTCCGTTTGTGATGTTTCCTTCACATGTAATAACTGGGTTTAGTACCCTGAAACAGACAGTAAAATGGAAACTTAAAATCTGACTGCAGATATGTGAAGTGTCATTAATTAAGTAATAATACCCTTTGAAATCAGTCATTACCAGCAGTTTTTGGTTATGAGCCATTAATATTTTAACTAGCAAGTCATTAAAAGTGATAATAACCAATTCTAAGGGGATTACTGCTTGAATAAACTATTTTTAATGATTTTAAACCTCCTGAAAAGCTTGGTCTGTTTTAACTTTAAATTCTGATCCTTTGTAATGTCTCTGCATGAAAAGCTATTTCTACTCACACAGAAATACAAGCATTCTTACAAGTACACACAACAATCATGCATGGAATTTGTTCACAAGGGGTATGGCAAAAGGTCTCCCCTGCCTATATTATTACATCTGTGGTGCTGAGTCTCAGTTATGTCTTCTCTCATTTACCTTCTTTCTTTCCTGATGACTGCTCTAGAGCTTGCCTTGATCAGGGAGACATAAGTTTCTTCAGCCATAGTTTCTAATCCCATCTCTTGTATTAAGCTGTGGTTCTGTTTTGATTTAGCTAGGTATGTACAGCTGCTCTCAGATGAGCTTCTGAGAGGCAAAAAGATATAGTTTCACCCAGGCAACATTAATTTTGTGAGTGTACATAGAGTAAGCCTGATATTTAGACTCTGTCCCTCTATATCTATTAAAATACTGGAATTTATTTTACAGGTCTCTCCCAACAAGGTTAAATCATACAACTCAGGAGAAATAAGCTGACACAAAAATGTATATTTTATGAGAATAGTCCCAGGTCGATATCATGTTCATATGAATATAGCTAGAGACAGGAAAGACAGATAAGAAAGATAAGGTATAAAGTCAGATAAGAAAGATAAGGTATAAAGAGCTTCTTATCCTTCTGGAAAGCAGAGATCACTTTCCCTCAGGAGATATAGCATTTCCTAATTTTGATTCTATCGGGCTAGCCAGGAAGGAAATGGTATCTGTTTTAGGACACTCCAGCACCCTCATCTCTAAAGCCCTATATGAAATCTAAATTTTTAGGTGATCAACACTTTTCTTGGCTCAACAAGCATATTTAAAAGGCAACAGACAAAATCTTGGCTTCAATACTTTTATCACAGGCTATCAGAACAGGGTCCAACACTGTCCGGAATGAAGAAGGAGGAGTGAGCAGACAGCATCATGGCAAAGTATATAAGATTTCCTCATATGTTCATATTTGCATTTCCTCACTGTCATTAAATTATAGTCAGTCTCTATAAATGGCCATTTTCCTCAATATATTTACAGGAGTTAAGTCTCTGTAACTGTCATCCATTTCTAGAAGCATAACACTGCCACCTTTCAGATTTGGCGACTGTGTTAAATTGTTAAGAACAGTCAGTTTTCTGGTGGCAGGTTTTCTGTTGAGACTCCATCCCACCACATTCTAATACTAAATGCCTCTTCTATTGGGCCTGACAATTTCTGGGGCTGGAATTGGTGCCAAACACAACCCAGCAGTACCACAGGTGACTCAAGAAGTCAGTTGAGTAATCTCTGTCACTTCAGCATCTCATAGTGGATAATTTCACACAAAAATGTGAGAATTCACTTAACTTCTTCCACAAATACTGCATGTGCAATAAATATCTGCCCCACAGCACTGCTTGTGTGCATTATAAATATATTTTCCAAGAAAAAAAAACAAAAGCAAGAATTAACTGAATCTTTCAAGATTTAATATTGGATTTTTCAAGATCATGCAAGAATTAATATTGGATCTTTCAAAATAGAATTGCCATCAAGCAAACAATCCAAATGTCTCTACTACCCCTTTCAATATTTCTTCAGAAGCTCAGGTAATAGCAGTGTCTGCCAGCAAATCCACAGCTTTATTTGTTGTGCCCAGCCTTTGGTACTTCACTTCTTCCTAAAGACAGAGAAGTCACCACAACAGAGGTCTGTTCCAGATTTCTCCCATTTTGCTCTTTATGCCCAATGATGACAGTGTGTCTCTTTCCAATTCCTACTCTTACTGTCCTTTTAAGCAAGTTTTTTGCAAAGATAATAGCTGTATTTTCATACAGAAATAAATCAGCACTTTCATTGATAACAGAAAATGTATGACAGTTTTATAAATTAACAGATAACAGTCACTAAAGCTATCCAGTAATTATTACAGTGAGGGAAAAGGGTGATTTAAGAGACTGGTAATATGGCAAAGAATCTCACTTCTAGTCTGTTAGTTACAATTCTGACAAGTCAATTGTGACTGAAGGGTACTTCCTTGTCGTTTTTGGACAAGCTGTTTGGTGCTGACAGACAATCAGCAACAGATTTACATATTTAGAAGTGGAAAAAACCCAGAATAATTTCTTTATTCTTTGCTGCTAGGAAATACCAAAGCTCATCCTATCCCCATGCATCTTGTTTTCTGCTTTATAAAAGAAAGTACTTTATGGAAAGAAAAGCCTTTGCTTTCAGGCCTAGAAACTTCATCACTGAGAAGGAGTTATGGGTTCTGAGTGAATAAACAGAAGTCTGTTCCTAGCAGTTCTCATAGGACGGGATATGGTTTCACACCATGGCCCTATGTATATATATAGCATTGACAGGCCAGTCTCAAACTGGGAAAGTCATCATCATAAAGAGTAGTACAGGTGGCAATACAGCAAACATAACAAAACACAGTAGAGGGAAGCCACATTGCTGAAGTTCAGGTTATGGTGGAACTGGAAACACTTGGGGGAAAACATATGAGGTTCCAAAAGCAATTGTACTAAGACTAGAACTGTTGCAATTGGTGGACAGAAAATGACAAAGGGAGACCAGGGTAGCAGTGAAGTTAGGCTTCTCTCTTTTTTCTGTTTTTGCTGGGTAGAGCTGGATCTTAGTTGCCATGGCTGCCAAGAACCAGTGATGCAACTCACTAAAAATAGCTCTCACTGCTCAGAAAGATACAGATGTTATAGATAGGGCAAAAATGAAGTAATTTCTTCTATTATTTACCCCTTTTCTGACCTCTTTCTCCAGAAATAGACCCAAAATGGAAGCAGGACTTTACAGCAGCAGGTATTTTCATGATGATTTACACCTGCGCTCCATCAGACACACACTAAGATTTGCTGCCTCCCATGCATAGAGCCCTGAAAACAGGACATAATTCTATGACATGTATTTGCAATCCACCCAAAGTCAAGCCTCAGGAAGTCTTTTTCACCTCATCGTATACATTAAGTTTAGTCAGAAAAAGCATTATGCATTGATGGGAAAGGATCAGGATTTACCTCAAGAATAAAAAAAGGTGATAAGTAGGGATAAATAAGAATAAGATTTGAAATGCATGTGTGATATAGTAGCACCAATGAATATTTGCCTATATCAATGTGCTCAAGGCTGTCTTTGCACATCAACACAACAGCAATGCTGAACAGTAACTATCCCTGCAAGTTGTTGAGATCTGCACAGAAAAGACATGTCTGTTGGTGCAGCATATTCTCATTATGAGTTTCTGTGTTAGAATGCATAGGTGAGGCATTCAGTGCATAGTGGTGAAGTAAACAGAATTTCCAATTTTCTTTTTAGTTCACCTTTACAATGATGCTGTCAACTGGAAATGAAAAAGGAAGGAGCCAATGAAGCAAGAATATTCAACCACAGCTGAGAAAGGAAAAAGTAAGAGTAAACTCCAGCTGCAGGTAAGGGGGAAAACAGAAGCACACTTACAGATATATTAATGGGGAGGGGAGGAACAGAGAAGAAAACAAACAAGAAAAATATTTTTACACATAAAAATGGCACAAAAAATGGTTGAGAGACTGAAATACACTGTTGTGTTTTAATCTATTTTTCACGTCAGAATAACAGATAGAAAAGCAGAAGAGCTGCACAGGCATAAGTCTATGCAGACCTGTTAAAATTCCCACCACTTTTACTTAGTTGATGTAGTAGTCTGCACCAAAGTTGGAGAGTGACTGTCGGACTGAATATTTTGGATATGGTACCTAGAAGCCTATCTGTACATGATATGAATATAATCTCCAAATAAATTGCTTTTGTAAAAACTTCAGTTACTAGAAAAAGGAAGAGCCTACTTACTGAAAACTTCAGCTATGTTTACTTTGCAAAAGCTAGCAGACAGCTTCAAGTTAAAATTAGTGTCTACCCAAGCTACTATAGGCATGCCTCAAATTATTCTATACATTTTATGGTATAGGCCTGTTTTATACAGAAGCTATGGAATATGCTGAGGGCATGTGAGTAGGCTGGGGCTTACCAGAAAACTGAATGCATTTGGCAGAAAATCAAAGAATCATAGAATGATACAACAGTTAGGGTTGGAAAGGACCTTAAGATCATCTAGTTCCAAACCCCCTGCTATAGGCAGGAACACCTCACACTAAACCATTCCACCCAAGGCTATGTCCAACACAGCCTTGAACACTGCCAGCGATGGAGCATTCACAACTTCCCTGGGCAACTGTCATGGGCTCAAGAGCAGCAGTCATTTTTCTTTAAGCAGTAGCTGGTGAGCACTGTGTTTTGGATTTTTGGCTTGGGAACAGTGCTGAT
>JASSUY010008711.1:0-13643 GCA_032466535.1 Forpus xanthops
GACAGCTGAGAAGCCTGCATTTCGATAAATATCACACTTCTGTTTAGTTTACTATTTCTGTCCCCCAGATTAGATACAATTTAGGCAATTACATTTTTTACCTAAGCACATTTAAAATGGCTTTTCGAATCTACTGAAGTTTGACTAAATAAAAAATAACTTCAAAATATGTGACTAGAATACAGAACAAATTGAAAACTTCTGAGGAAAACAAAACATAATCTTCCAGCCCAACAGTCTCTCTGTTTATTTCTGAAATTAAATGTTATATACTGGGGCAATTTTAAGAAAAAAGTACTTGCAAAACTTCCAAAGTTAGCATTTTTGACCTATTCTGCGTTATTTTCCAAAATCATATCTGTTGTGTGTTTTAGTGTTATCAATGTCAATAGCACCATAAGAAAAGCAAATGACATCACTCAGGGTTTTTCCACATGGTTCTTCATTCCCAAGAGATTTACTTTGCTATATCAACTCATTTTTACAAGTTCAGTCAATACCTGTATTCGCATATATCAGGCATATACAGTACCAATTACTAGAGAATTAGATCCTGGCTCAAGATACTGGTTGGCCATGACTATGTACCATCACTTATAATTAATAATTGTGTGTTTTATCAGATCCCAACAGTGTTGGCCTAAGCTTTGCCCCAGTGTATTTAATACCAGAGGGATGCTATATGAGCTACATTATTTCAGATGATTCAAATGTGAAGACCTGTTCAATAGTGCAGTAGCTTTTCTCTGTCTGAAAAACAATGACAGTACTGATTAACCTTTATAATGTTATGCTGTGCTCACAAAGCAAGCGCAAAGAGCAATCAGGTGGAGAATAAGATTGTTTTAAAAAATTGATCTTCATTCTTGCTACATGCCTACTGGACCTTGAAAACCATAATAGGATGATCTTTAGATTCTCGCAGCTTTGATAAAAGATGAGAGGTGAAGTCAAATACATTTCTTCTGGTTTGGCAGCTATAGCTTTCAGGCACTATTTAGTGCCAAAGGGTTACTTAAAGTGGATGATATGAAAGAACTTGAACTGCCTCATCTGCACGCATCACCTCCTCTTCTGGTGACATTCCAAAATCTTTGCCCTCTGGCTAGTCCATGATGACTTCTAGAATTCCTGGATTACTGGGACTTCCTATTTGAGCTTGTTGTGTGATTAGTGCAGCCCACTCACACCATGTAGCATCAGTTGCATGGTGCGTCAAGGAGACCTTACATTTGAACATCCAGCCCAGCACGGGCAACCAGGGTGCCAGGAGGAGCTGTGCTTCAGTGCCAATCACTTCTGAAGCAGCTCAAACCCCTCCATAGGCTGCCAGTATCTCTTTTTCAGCTGGGGTAGAGTTGGCCTCAGTTCCTCTGTATCCCCAACTCCAAAAGCTGAGGGGCTGACCTCGAGTCTCCCCTGGAGCTTTCTGCCAGAGGCTCTGGGTAGGACCATTCTCCCTGCCTGTGGTGTAGAGAATATTCTTAACATCTGGCCCAGTCCGGACTGGTCCAAGGGTTACTGCACGTACTATCTCTTGTTTAATTTGCTCAAAGTCCTGTTGTTGCTCAGGGCCCCATTTAAAATCATTCTTCTTCCTGTTCACATGGTAAAGAGGGCTTACAGTCAACCTGTTGCTTGGGATATGCATTCTCCAAAACCCCACAACATCTAAGAAAGCTTGTGTTGCTTACTCATTAGTTGGTGGAGACATAGTTGTTATCTTGTTGATCACATCTGTGGGGATCTGTTGACATCTATCTTGCCATCTTATTCCCAAAATTGAATCTTCTTTGCAGATCCATTGACCTTACTCTGTTTTAAGGCAAAACCAACTTTCAGCAGGATTTGGATTATTTTCCTCCCTTTCTCAAAAACTCCGTCTATTGTATCACCCCACGCTGGGCACCACAAAGAACTGTTGTGATTTAAGCCCAGTCGGTAACTCAGAACCATGTAGCCTCTCACTCACTCCTCCCCCTTCCTCCCCCCACTCCCTGAGGAATGGGAACGAAAATCAAGAGAATGTAACTCCCATGGATTGAGAAAAGAACAGTCCAGTAACTAAGGTATAACACAAAACCACGACTGCTACCACCAATAATAATGATAAGGGGAATAACAAGGGAAGAGAATGCAACCAGCTCATCACCTGCCAACCCAGCTGACCTGAGCAACAGTCTACCCCTTCTTGGTAACTGTCCCCAGTTTATATACTAGCCAGGACATGCTGTGGCATAGAATACTCTTTTGTATAGTTTGGGTCAGATGTCTTCCCTCTGCTTCCTCCTGGCTTCCCCTCATTCCCAGCAGAGCACAAGACTCAGTAAGTCTTTCATCAGAGTAAATATTATTTACCAACAACTACAATAATCGGTGTTATTAGTGCTATTCCCAGACCAAAAGTCAAAAAAACACAGCACTGCACCAGCTACTAAGAAGGAGAAAAATGACTGCTATAGTTGAACCTAGAACAGGCAGATAACACCTAAACCTCCCTCTGACAGCTCCTTGCCCTCCACAAGAAAGGTTTGGGTTTGCTGTTGCCAGAAAAGAGTAAAGATGAAGGTTTTGCTACTCTTCAGCAGGAACTCACACTCCTGTGGTACTCAACACCCACCCAGCCATTTGAACACATGTAAAAGAAAATACTCCAGGTAGCATCAGTACTTCCAAGAAAGAGGGAGAATTTAAACTTTCCACTGACTGGCATGAGACACTGACTTACTTCTCAGGAAGTAAACACACCAAGACTCCTCCTCAGCATGTACAATTCCTCTAGCACATGATTCCAGACTGACTCTGTGGCTGCAGTAACATGCAAGAACAGATACATCAGGTGCTAGGTTGTCATGGGTTCAGCAGTAGCAGTCATTATTCTCCTTCACAGTAACTAGTGCAGTGCTGTGCTTTCAACTTTTGGCTTGGGAACAGCACTGATAACACCAATGTTTATAGTTATGGCTTAGAATATTTTGGTCTGACCAAGGACTTTCTGAGTCTCATGCTCTGCCAGGGAGGAGGGGAAGCTGGGAGGAAGCAGAGACAGGGCACTTGATCTAAACTAGACAAAGAGGTATTCCATACCACAGCACGTCATGCTCAGGATGGAAAAAACAGGGAGCAGAGACCTGGAAAGGTGGGGGTGAGGGTGCACTGCTTGTTCCGCCTGGGTATAGGTGATGAGCAGTTGTATTCTTTTCCGTTGTATTTCTGTTGTCATTATTATTATTATTGGTGGTAGCAGTAGTGGTTTGTATTATACCTTAGTTACTGGACTGTTCTTATCTCAACCGGTGGGATTTGCATTCTTTCGATTCTCCTTCCCATCCCTCCAGGTGTTGGGGGGGAGAAAGAGGGGTGAGTGAGTGAGCAAAGTGCGTGAGTTGTAGAGGCTTAAGCCACGGCATAGGTACAGAGAACTGGGGAGGTGAGTCAGAAGAAACTAATTGCCTAAGTCTGCTGCTATATCTGCTGCCAGTTGCAAGGGAATGCAGCAGCCTCATGAATTTTCACTTACTGTGCTGTTCACTTTTAGGTAGGAAAGGGGGAAATGGGGGCAGCTTCTCCCTCTTCTCAACTTGAATTAAAAAAAAACCAACATAAAGATGTGTTTCCACCCACCTTGCTGCTGATGCTTGGCAAGAAACAGAGATGTGTCTCCAAGCTCGATTGGTATTCAAAGTTTTAAGCTCTTCAATTTATACCTAAGGGTCTGCGAGGGAAATCACTTTTTCTGCCTGTAATGACAACAGACTGCTGAATGGATGGTACTTTTGAGTGGCTGAAAGCCAAATAAGTTGAAACATTACTCTGAATTCAAATAGTAGTGCCAGGGCTGCTTTCTTCAGCAAACACAGATTTGCCATTTTATAGTTACATTTAAAGGCTGTCTATTTTGCCTCAACTCTTGCAAGATGGAAAGTGAAGCAGCAACCAATCTTTCCTCTGGGATAAAGTGCAAACAATTCTTCCCCCCCTTCCCCAATTTTCCTTCCCCGTATAACAACAACAAAGCCAAGGTACTTCTGGGTAGGGTGGTTTAAGGCTGATGGGATATAGAGCCCCCGAAAATCTTTTCCTCAGCTATTATGGAGGACAGGAGTGGGACATGCTGAAGACTGCATTCCACATTCTGGGCATTTTACTGTATCCCTGGTGGTGGACAAGGCTGGGGATAGACAGACCCTTGGGTGACATGCCCCTGCCCATGACAGGGAAGTTGGAACTTCACGATCTTAAGATCCTTTCCAACCCCAACTATGATTCTATAGTTCTAAAAGCCTGAATCTTGACTACATCCCAGATCTCCAGTTTCCCAAAGCATCATTGTAATAGTTTTATTCAGAAAGTCACTCTTCAAAGTGTCAATTCAAAATAGGTTACAAGATATTTTACATTAGGAGATTGATTCCTGCAACTCATTTAGTGTTTTGATTAAGCAGTTTTATGGGCCTCAGCTCCCCATTTTCTTCTCCTACTTTTTCTCATATAGGTAAATTCACAAACTATCAGGATACAAGGTATTCTGAGTTGAATTACCCTTATCCCTCTGCAACTGGGCTTAGTCCATTATGTCCTGATGTCTGAAGAGGGAATAACCAGCAATTTTTCTTTGCAATAGACAGAAGCTTTTATAGTCTCCACATTATCTTTTCTTTCTTTCCATTTAAGTTCAAGAAAACCTGTAAAAACCATGAAATACCAAGGCTAGGACAATGTACATGTAGGTGCCCTAAACCTAGCAAATCAATTTTCCCATTTTGCTTATCAATATGGAACCTCTGGTTTTCTGCTGGCCCATCACTAAATTGATTTCAGAGCTCTATATAAAATTTATAAATATTCATCCACTAAGCACAGAAAATAAGGTACAGAGAGAACAAAAAGTGATCAGTCTCAAGTTACTCAAGGCAATGACAGAAGTCACAGAAGTTATGAAGAATCTTAATTCCCCTTTGCCTGATTTTCTTCATCATTCAGAAGAAAAGCTGCTTCTGTTACAAAGGTCCTGTCAAAGAGATGGCTGCACATGGGTCATTTCATACTGAAGTAGGCAGGGGCTCTGTCTCCAGTACCTCAAAAAATTTTTCATTCTTCTCATTGCTTTTGCCAGTGTCAAGCCACAAAAATCTGCCTGTGACTGAAAGCTTCAGAATCTCCATGGCAGCTCATTTCTGCTTAGCTTAGCAGCCACATCAGTATCTGAAGGCACTGCCTTCCAAACCAGTGCCTGTATCCATTTGATTATGGAAATGAATGCAGAGGTCCTGTTAGGAAAAAATCCTAGCTGTCTGGCATGTTAATAGGATAACTCATCTACCCTAGGAGGAAAGCATTCAATGAAGGCTGCTCAGTAGATATTCAATAATGTTAACCCTCAGTGGTGATGTAAAAGTCAAAGTTTTGTATTTGATGCATATGCTTCAAATAACCACCATTCATAACCACTTTGTGCAACTACAGTTGCTTAGGTGCGGCTAAAACCATGGCATTTCGTAGATCAACTTTTCATTTGATCAATATGACCATTCTGTTTCATTCTTACCACAACCAAAGTTTTCCTACCCAGGCCTGCCGCAAACCGCTCAGAGTTAGCTTTGTATAATAGGATGAAACTTTTGATGGTCTCATCCGAAATCAGGCTAATCAGACCAATTGTGAGAACACTGCTTTCACAAATTGCAGGCACAATGCTAACCTGAATATTTTTCTGTGTGGTCTCCTCACCCACACAGGACTGCGTGAGTCCAAGATCTGCACACTGCACAGTCATATGGACAGACTTTCACCACTTATTCTTGATCTTAATACACTACCATTCAATTACACCCATTAACTAGTTCTCTTCCACAGAAAAATAATTATATGTACTTATTTAACATGGTACTGGTATAGGCAGTTTTCCTATAGGCAAGTTTAGCCTGACAAATCAACAGTATTGGCTGTTGACATAAAGGCAACAATGGTGCAGGTTTCCACTTTCCTAAATAAACATAATTTCTAGCAAACATGCTTTAGTGGGATTGTTACTAAAAAGGGAGAGTAATTAATTTTTCATAGTCTCCCTCACCTCTCAGCCTCTCTACTAAGCTTGACAAACAAGTGAGACAGTTAGCAGCTACAGTGAGGTGAATGCATGTTTTATGAGTTACTTGGCAGGGAGGACATCCTCCATTTCTTTAATGTGTTTAGATAATGACCTGGGGTGGACTTGAGCCTCTAACCCTGTGCAATAAGCCACCATGTGGTGTTACCATGCTCTTGAGCCAGTTATTGCCTAGGGAGATTATTTTTTTCAAATGTGACCAATAACCACTCTGTAACACCAACAAGTGGCAGTACAGTTGCATTTCTAATTATATCTGGATGAAAGGAGGCAAAATGCATCTATAAAAGAGCGATAAATCCAAGCTCTCATACACTGAGGTGATAGAATATGAAACCTTCATACTCTCGGAAGGCTTTTTTCTTTCGCTAATAGGTTCGCATGTTACACTGCCATTTTCATCTTTCATTCTAATGAATTTTACCAGACCAAGAGAACATGCCATACTGCTCTAAGTTCAAGTGCACATAAATATTGATATTGGCAGCATTTAAGAAGGAACTGTTATTAATCAGTTAGAACAGAATATATTGTAATGCATATTTCACAGGATTGTATTATGGATGTATGCCATGATGAAAACTTTGCTTTAAGTAGAAATGGTATCTAATGTTCATATTTCACTTGGATTTTTTAAAGTTCAATTTGAATTTTGGACTACTCTTTAACAGTTGATTCTATATTGAAGTCACAATTTTGTATTGTCTTTTATTGATGATGTATAATGTTGAGTTTCCTTCATATTAAGTCTTACTTTCTTGCTGTAATATAGTTTCTTAATGCTCTAATTCCTACTGTCCTCTCTCACGAGGTAATGCAACCTATCCTTCAGATCAAATTATTGAAAATAAATGCTATAACTGAAATTCAGTACAGCTCAGAAAGCCAACTGTATCCTGGCCTACATCAAAACGAGCATGACCAGCAAGCAGACCGAGGGAGGTGATCTTGCCCCTCTACTCTGCTCTCATGAGACCTCACTTGGAGTACTGTGTACAGCTCTAGTGTCCTCAACATAAAAAAGACATGGAACTGTTGGAACAAGTCCAGAGGAGGGCCACGAGGATGATCAGGGGACTGGAGCACCTCCCATATGAAGATAGGCTGAGAAAGTTGGGTCTGTTCATCCTGGAGTAGAGAAGGCTGCATGGAGACCTCATTGCAGCCTTCCAATATCTGAAGGGAACCTATAGGGATGCTGTGGATGTATTCTTCATGAGGGACTGTAGTGATAGGACAAGGGGTAACGAGTTCAAACTTAAACAGGGGAAATTTAGATTGGATATGAGGAAGAAATTCTTTATTGTGAGGGTGGTGAGGCACTGGAATGGGTTGCCCAAGGAAGCTGTATATGCTCCATCGCTGGTGGTGTTCAAAGCCAGGTTGGACATCGTCTTGGGTGGCATGGTTTAGTGGAAGATGTCTCTGCTCCTGGCAGGGGGGTTGGAACTAGATGATCTTGAGGTCCTTTCCTACCCTAACTATTCTATGATTCTATGATTCTATATTCCAATGATAAAATTCAAGTGAGTATTGACATTTTGAAAACTACTGTCCCCTGAAGAGTTCAAGTGAGGATGACTGTATCCTTGCTCCATTCTGACACGTGTGTTTATCTGTGTCTACAAATACCTGTTTGGCAAACTCTAGGAAGCAAAATTAGAAACATTGTGTCTTTATTTCAAGGTAATTTCAAGTAACTAAGTCCTTCATAGTTATTTCAAAGCAGCTTCAAAATTAATTTTAAATATGGGTGCGGATCAAACCAACTGAAAAAAAATAGGTCTGATTTTTGAGAAAATATGGAATTTAAAACAAGCTCTACACACAGCTGTGCTGTTTCTTGTCTTCCCCCTACTCCTCTGTCCCCACTTCCCTTTGATTTTTCACCTTTCATGTCTTCCTAGACATAGTTCCAGTAAAACATTTATTTGTTCTGGGAACTTCACTGAAATGTACCCACTAACATTGTGCCGGTTTCCAGGAGCAACCAACCTTTCTGTAAGTAATTTCTGAATTGGTCATTAGCTGACTTATACATTCCCACTCCTTGATCATTCATATCACAACCAGGACAGCTTTATTTGTTTAACCATTATGACAGGCTTCCCACTCAAAGGCACTAGCAACTTAAGTAGATAAACAAGTGAATGAAACTGTCCATAGCAATTCCTACAATCATTCTTGAAACATAAGGTTACACTTCAGCTCTCTTTAGGAGCCTGAATCTCCCCAGACAAGAGTGGACAGGATTTAAAATATTACAGGGAATTATCTTGATCTGGCCCTTAGCGATAGCCTGGGTGACTTAAAGTAATTTCCACCTCTAAAATCTACAAAAATGAAAGAGCTCAGCAAAACAATATGCAAAAGCGCCTGGGGATCAGAATAATTGACCTAACAATAGTCATCTTTAATACTGTTTTATTTACAGCAGCTACTGTTTTTCCCTTCATATCACAACATCTGATTAGTGTTGCATCCTTGCAATGGCAGCAGCTACTCTTGGCCAGTGAGCCTCTTCCAAGAGGGCATGAAAACTCTGGATGGCAGCTAAATTACTTGCTAGTTTGTTTTTAATTAGTCCTGTCAGCCTGTTCCAAAGCTTAAGCACTGAACAAGATGAAAGGAAAGAGGCATAAGGAAGAGTGAAAGAAGAGGTGTCATTAATGACAACCTGTTTAAAAGCAATTCAAAGTGGTCACAAGCCTGAGAAAAACTGCACCAAGAAGCCCTTCTTCAATCATTTCCTTACTAAATCAACTTAATGTTATTCAGGGAATTATTAATAACCAAGTTTCTTTCCAAGTCCATGGATTTAGTGGGAGTTTAGCTTGTGAACATGGATAAACATTTGTTTAAATGCCGTACTAAATAGAACTTTTTCCCTGAATGATAACCTCATTTTAAAACATGTAAGGTTTCATGTATAATAAGAAACTCCACAATCTGACTGACTTTTCCAGCCAAGAGAATATAGTTGTATCATTCGTTAGCAATCTGTGGGAATAGCCCTGGCATGCTACTGGCCTATGCCAACTAGCTCTTTCATATACAGAGCCCAAGTTTTGCTCAGCACATACAGTATGAGGGATCACTCACAATGTCCCCCTCGACACTGCATATGCAGGAGTGTAAAAGTACATGATAATGCGGCTGAAGTCATTCCCAATCAGCTGAACTCAGTGGTTACAAGCGTTCCCAAGTACACTAAATTTGTTTCTGTGCACACAGATACACAGTCGTGTTGAATTCACATGGATTTTCTCCTGAGGCAAATGAGGACTAACTTAACCTGCCTAACCTTGCACGGGGGAAGATGAGATCTTCCATTAGCTGAACTAGGGAAGCAGTAACAGAAAACCTGGCAGATTCAGGAAAGGATGGTCTCTATTTTGATAGATATATAATTTGATATATCTATGAAAATTGCTTGCCTGCTTAAAATCAGCTGGGTCTGCATGCTGAAGCCAAATGTACACTAGATTTCTGGTCCTCCAATGTGAGATACATAATTCATGCCAAAAGAGTACCACCATCGCTACCCAGGACTCTGCTTCAGATCTGAAGGGGTACTTACACATCAGATTTTTTGTTATGAAGTATAATGATATGCTAGCAAAAATCCAGAGCAATTCTTCTGGTGTCAAAGGACCTCTGTTTACTTCTCACTGGTGTGACTCTCAAAATAATGACCTTTGGATCTGCTCTTGTCTAATCAGATTTATGCAAGCTACTTTTTACTTCAGTTCTAACTGGCAGAATTTTAGGAACAGAAATACACTCATTCATACTCACCTATAGAATCAGAGACACCTGATTTCAGCTTCATCATCATGCAGATACTTGGCTACCTATTCAGACCCACTGTCAAAACTTAAATCATCACATTGTTTAAACAGACACATTATATTGCAATTACACACAAATATTCACCGGATTCGTACCTCACAGTAGCGTTAACTAAGTTTGACTGATTTCAAGGCTTTTGCCTCTCCCCATTGAATTATCACTGAAAGACTAAAGGTGTTAGATACAATTCCCTTAAGTACTTCAGAAATATTATGAACAAAACAAATCAATCTTTTAGTGCTTTATTCTAACCTAATTATCATCCAGCCAACTTTCTTCAAGAAAGCTACCAGCCACTGTTGAGACCTTTAACAGAACATCACATCACTTTAAGTCTGTACTTCAAGACTGTATTTCCTTCTCTGATTTAAAACTTCCTTTCTTGTCTACCCTTGAGATCTATTTTATTTCTTTTCTTTTTAAAAGGATCTTCTGAAGTAAAGGCAACCCCAGAGGCAGGAAGTGGTTTTATTTCATTCACTCATCTTCATTTTCTTGACAGAGCTGACAGCATATCTGGACTAATGGCTGCATAATCCTAGTTTACTCTCAGATGGATAAAAGAGCACCACCCAGAAAAGCAAGGAGGTGAAAATGACAATATAAACAGCCATCATTCCACTGAGTCTTCAAAATCAAACAGCTCTATATTCTTTTGCAATTTAGAAAAGAGACGGAGACTGGAAAGAGAAACTGAAGACAATGATAAAGCAATATAAGAACCAGAGCATAAGTCACACAAGGAGAAAATCAGGAGTTAAAAATAAACCAATGGGGAAAAAAGAGACTAAGACTAGAGCCTAATACCTTAACAAAATGTAATAGATTAAAGAAGGAAATAAATTCATGGTGCTAAAAGATAGCAAGACAGAGAATATAGACAAATTAAAAAAGGCAGAAATCAGTTCAAACATCAGGTAAAGGCTCTTATCAGTCAGAATTAAGAGAGTAGCTAATTATATCCTCCAGTTAAATGACCAAGAGATCCTCATTACAGATGTTCAAGAGGTTAAACACAACATTGATAAGAACATTTCAAAGAAAAAGGTGGCACTAGGCAATCCATAAGGGCTGCTTTTGTCTACTGCACCAACTTCAGCTTTTATTTGGAATTAATGTGCTCAGAACAAGGGTATCTAGTATTCAAGAAGCCACAGAAAGAGTTCCTACTCAACTGATAGGAAGCAAACTAGCTCTACTGCAACAAAAAGTATATACCACAAATGTCAATTTTTATTATAAAGTTTCATGCACAGCGGCTCATTCTAGGTGAAAAGAACACAAGATAAACTTCAACATTATTTCACCTCCTTTCCTGAAATGCTCTACTAGCTTCCAAAAGTACAAGCAGAGCAGATTGATACTATGGGGGGTAGCTCTATAGACTAGTGTAATTTGAAGAAATGCATGATATTTTGACACACAACCCCCAGTCCCTCCTAGTTTGCCAGGTGGGACAGTATGTATTAAATTTAACAAAAATAGGCTAGCCATAAAGTCTTGTGTTTTACACAGGTGATTCAGAGAAAACTCCAGGAACTCACCAACAAAGTCTTAATTTGACAAGAAGATACTCTTTATTGCATCATAGGGAGACACGGCACAACGTTCCTCCAAGCGTGTCCCTACCAAGCATCAACCAAGTTGTGGTTATATTGTTGTTAAACATACATATTCATTAGATTATATACAGTGCATCGTACTTTTAGAGAATGCCTCCTGTGTACACACAAAAATGTGGTAGTGGGCTTTGGGATCCCTAGTGGTTATTTCTTCATCACTTTGTTTTAGGACCATTGTCATATCAAGTAGCCACCAGGCAGCTCTGGCAAAGCTTATTTTAGTAATTTCCTTTTATCTATAGTTGCTAACAAAGCCTAATGTTCTTGAGGTTACTTACTTACAACCCTATTCTTCAATCAACCCCATTCTTCACAGGTAAGTCTTCACTTACTCCCAAAACACTACATGGCTTTTTTATCCAGTTAGCAATCATGTCAGCTTAGACTTTGTTACTGATCCCTGCAGTCAGAATCCAGCAGTAAGGATTAACTAAAAAGTGAAACAAGAAGGGGGAGAAAACTAGCATAACACAACCTCTACCAATTAAAAACCTTAATTACTTTAAAGTCAGCTTTTTTAACTTTGGAGGTCTTGAACTGCATTTCGTCTTGTCTTTATTATAATCAGTCACCCAGACCTTAAGACGCATAGCTGCTCTTAACTTTCTTTAAAATCATGACCCTAATTTTGCAGTGTAATGAATAACTACAACTATTACTAGCTGGGTGACCCCCTGCAGCAAAGACATGCACCCTTAAGTTCACAGAGCAAAGACACAGAAAAAGGAGTTCTACTATTCTAATTCTACAACTGGGAAACAGAGGAAAGCATCAAAGCTAACTCTCACATTCAGGAAACTGTTTTACTAAACTGAGTGAGAATTCTTTACATTATTAAACCATGATTCTTTAATGGTTGATGCCAGAAGTGGTATGTCATAGAAAGGAGAAAACAAACAAATCAACAACAAACATTGGCTTTTCAGAAACCTGTTTCTCTACATCTCCAGCCAAAATCCTCACTTCCTGGGAAAGTACCATCTTTGGAACTATATTTGATGTAATTTAAATCTCCTATCAAACATTTTATAAAATCACTTATAAGAATAGAGATAGTCACTAGAGCAATCTAGTGAAATACCTATTCAAGAAAATTAAAATTACAGTCCTAGTAAGATGGAGGACATGGCATCTGGAGTCACAGACTGCTCTCAAGAGAAGGCCATTTCTACTGGAAATAAGAATTAATGCTCTTAGCTTGTTTTGTATCCCTTTTCAGCAAACATAGCTTATGTCTAGTAATTACTTCTGAACATAAATTACATTTTGAGTATCAAAAATTAAGCCCCTTATGACTGTCTCAGGTATACTACACAGCTAAATTGCTTTAAAGAGAGCTTAAAAGACTTTTTGTGGCTTAAACACATTGCTTAGTTGGGTTATTCTGGATGTGTAAAGCACTGCTACAGGCTGTTGATCTTTATGACCCCCCACACATACCCCTCAAAGAAACAGCATCTATCCTTCACATGTGAAACCTACATATTTCTCAGTTTAGGAAACCGGACTCCTTTAGAAGTTCTCCAGCACCATACATCCAGGACCTGCTGTCACGACTGGGCACACAAGAGATCTGCTGTCTTTCATGGCAACCTTCTACAGATGTGCACAAGAGCAGGATGAAATGCAACTAATGAGTACACTAGTTACACCCAGTTTAAAACAGCCTGTGCATTCTTCTTCCTCCAAACCTTAGCTATCAGGGTGAAGCTACCTCACAAAGGCAGAATTGGGCAGTTCCTCTTACATGTCCCAAACTTCAACTTCCTGCTACCATCACTGATGCTCCTTGGCTGTCCCACCAGGCTGCCTGGTCACCCACCTCTAGTATCCACTCACCCACAGGGTTAGGTCCTGCTATCTACAGCCTCCCTTCTCCCCATGGAAATGAAAGGTGGTGACAGACAGACTTTTCTCTTAGAAAAGGCACTAGTACAGCTTTTGAAACTATCTTCAGAAATTACTACTTGATGTTACTCTAAAGTCTTTAATGCATATAATTTTTACAGGCAAGTAGACTGATTCTAGTTGCCTAAATTTAATACTTTAGATACTGCCTT
>JASSUY010008713.1:5906-28790 GCA_032466535.1 Forpus xanthops
CCCCCCCCGCTGAAGTTGGGGGGAAGAAGGTTGGGAGAAGTGAGTGGGCAGGCAGATTGATTTACGCCTGAAACCACAACAGCATCTCATTGCACTAACCCGGAACTGTATTTGAGAGGTATGAGGGGGACAGTGGGGGAAAGTCTTATCCCCACCACAACGCTCAGTTTTTGTTAATTTATGATTATAAGAATAATAAATAAACCCAGATGCCTTTCTTTATTTAGTTAGCTTGGGGGTTGTAGGTAGTAATCCATTATTGTCTGTACAATGCATTCCCAGTCCAGCCCATTCTCAGATGTCCTTAGCTATGCAGTGCATGTAAGGCCACCCATTTGTACGGCTGTACAGATTCCCAGCACATCTATTGTGTCTTCCATGCCTTTCAATTAACTTTTACTTTATCTACTGTGTGCCTACCTCACCATAAGAGTACCAGGAAAAAAGAGTCACAATGTGGAGAGGAGAGAGGACGTTTGACGAATTACTGAGGGAAATTGCTGAATAATTTGCGCTCTGATGAAAGCAGTGCAGGACCAGATCCTGCCAACCACTGTTACTGTGGGGAGCAGCAGAAGCTCTGTGCTGCCCAGGATGATACCTGCTGCAATGCAGCAGCACAGGGAACTAAGTTTTATGAAATTGGGGTATAAAGCATGAAGCAATACTGTAAACTTTCAGCAACAGAGCCGGCATACTATAGTGATCAGAGAGCTAGGAGAAGAGACATATGAATGGAGAAGACAGGGATTTTTTCCTGATGCTCTGAAATATGCTGAATTTATGCAGCTAGTATCCATAGACACAAATAGCACTGTAGTTTGCGGTTGTTGTCATTGCTGGCGTAGTTGGTCTTGAAGTTGACAAGGACTAGCAGGAGGAATTCCAAGTTCTAAAGTTCTCATGTGGGCAGAACAATGTGATTCTCCATTCTGTAGATATAACCCTTTTACCTTTTTACTGCTGGAGACAGTAGCTGTGCTGAAAGACATGGCTGTGCAGCCTTCAGCTCCAGCTGCCACACATCCTCAGAAAGGATGGTGGAAGAGCACAAGGGAGTAGGTGAAGGAGTAAGCCCAAATGAAAGAGTGCATTATTCCATTTTCCCACTGCTATGTTATTTCTGTACATCTTTTGATTCCTGCTGGGGTGAGAGAGATCTGATCCTTAGTTACCTCACTACAACTGTTTTTCATTTATTGTTCATTACCAGTCCACGTCTCTTCCATCCTTGGAGAGTGATATAAGCAGTTGTTTCTCTTGTTCCAATATGATTTGTACTTACAAAAGGAAGGGGTGAATGGTCAATGAGTGAAATGTTGAAGAAAGAGCTGAGGGAACGGTATTAAAAAAGTATTGGGAAGTCTGTGGAGATATGCAGGTGAGATTGCAGGTGCTGCTGCAATGTCTCTGTAAATTATTCTACTAATAAAGATTCCATTCAGTTTTACAAGCATGGTGTCCTTCTATAATTATCCAGCACACAGTACATGAAATAACCACCAAATTATCTAATAGGAAATACATTTGTAGAAGTGCAAAACACATCTCTAACACCATCTTAACACATGTTTTAAGTGCCAGGACTGCAAAATTAATCTCAACCAAAGAAAGAAATGAGTAAACAAATGCAATATTGATCATAGATTTCACTAAAAAATCCAATTCTATTTCAGAATTAAAAATCACTCATTCAAGACATTACCAGATTTCTTACTGGCTCAGACTTTTGTTCAAAGTAGGTATACTTAAAAATGTGGGATAGGGAGATGGAAAGAAGTATTTCACAGAGGAGAGAGGTTTATGTATTAATTTGCAGATTCCAATTTAAATAGTTTTTTCATTTGTTTTTTTCTAACTGCAGTGAAGAATGAACAACTTAACACTATGGAAAAAATAAGGCAATATTTTTCAATGTGTGGAATTTAAGCATATGTGCATTGAGAGGCATGATTTCAATTAAAACTTATGTGAGCTATATAAGCCCCTACCTAGCTTAGAAATATTTTAGCCCTAACCTCCATCTCTGTTATTTGGAGCCTGTTTATATGTATATATGTAGGAAAAGGCATATGAATGAAGGTGGTATTTACATGCATAGACATCCTGTGAGGCAAGTGAGCCAGAAGCTAATCCAGAAGCTAATCTGAACTTCGTATGAAATCTTGGTCACAAAGCCTGTCAGAATTTCTTCTTTTTCCTGAAATGAAGAGCTGCATGAGGGGTATTGCTGTGGATGATCCTCATCTGATCAGTCCCTTCCTTCCTGGAGTCCTGCATTTAATCTCCAGTTTAGGTGCTGTCAAAATGTGGGACACCTGGGTTTAAAGAGCCACTCTCTTTAAACAGAGCTGTGGTTTCTCACTGTCTGTAGGAATGGTAGAAGTGCTTCACTTCTGTATCCCTTTTATGGTTTCCCATTTCAATTGGTACATTGCAGTGCACCAGATCCAGAAAAATAAAAATATTAATGAACGAGATAGAAGGTGCCTGCCTATTGGTATTTCCCCCTTCCTCTGCCTTTCTTCTCATCAGCATCTCTACGGGAATTTTTTCTGGAGTGTGCACTGACTGGGAGCCACGATGCTGCCCAGATGTGGTACTGAAGCTTGATATTTATGCATCTCACCAGAAGTAAACCGTTGCATTCTTTTCCAAGCCCTCCTTGTAAGTGCATTTAGCACTTTTACAAGTTGTTGGAGACACATCTGTTTATGTAGGGGCTAGTGTAACAGGGCTGTGGTAGTACCAATTCCTACTCTGACCCCTGCTAGTCTGATTTCTACAGCCTGATCTGCCAAGGATAACGCTACTTTTTTCCTTTTTTCTCCTCACACTGCTGAAAAGGTGCCTGTTTCCCTTTGGTATCTAAGCTCTGCCTACTTGAAACTAGAGAGGTGGCACTTTTAGCTTACACTTCAATATTGCCCACCCTCTGCCCCTTATGATTGTAGCCAGTGATACAATGACAGTTCCCAGAGCATTAGAAAGAAAGAGCCTTTCCTCTCTTCAGCCGTGCTTGTGATAAGTTCCAGAGACACAGCTGGTCTCATATGCCAAACTGAGGGTTGATCTTCGCCTGCTGAATTAAGACACTCACACCAGGGACTTTTTTCTCATTCATCTAATCTCTAATCCTGCCTCACATAGAAGGAAGAGGCATTCTTTCTTGTCACCTTGTATTACTTTAAAATGGAAAGATGAAAATGATTCTAAAGTTGACATACTTTTTACTTTTACTGTAATCAGACTTTGAGTCTTACCATTACAGAAGCCCTGTGGTTTGACTCTGCTAGTGAAGTTTTCCAGATCCATCTATCTGGAAGCATATGAGAAGTTTTCTAAGATTCAAGTGCATTCTGGACAAAGAAGGGTGTATTTGCATGAGAAATTTTTGGCAGCTAGTGCAGGGGGGTGACCCCACCTTCAGAGAGCTAGAGAGATGTAAAACCCCTCATCTGCCAGAGAAAGCAATTTCTGTGAGGCTGGATTTGTCTTTAGCACAGGATCAAAGCCACAAAGTCATTTAAATGTATGTATAGAGTCTTCTATTTAGAGAGATTCGCTCCCAAAATCATCGTTCATCCTCCAGAAGATGGCCACAACTGGGCTACAGCTGACCAGAGCAAGCTGGATTTATGCCAGTTTGAGTCTTTCTCCTTTGAGCTACCATTTTTCTGTCTGCCTAACCCTGTCTTCTGATTTCACCCCCACAAAAAGTCAACAGCAGTTAATCTGACTTCTGTCAGCCTGCCAACATTAGTGGCTGTGCCATCAATGTGCTTTTGCTTGCTTCCAATAGCTAGGACAAAAAAGGCAGTCAGGTTTCTCTTTTATTTCTTTCATGAAAAATTTGCTGTCTTTATGTACTCTGATAAATTACTGAGGAGTTTTTGCTAATGATTCTTACCCTTTCTGCTTTAAAGGCCGGGGCTACTGAGCAGTGAGAATTTAACTGAAAGAGATTTCTGAAAACTGATGAGTGCAATTTTAAATGTCTCATTGAAATACATAACCAAATCCTCCTTAAATCTGCCTGCAGGACAGCAATGTTCTTTGTATATGCACTGACATTTTTCTCATTTTAAAGAATCTGATTAAATGAATGAAACTCATAATGCCAGTAGGCTGTCGACGTCTGCTGTTTGTCACAGGCTTCTTTCATTGGATACTACCAGTAGTCCTTTAGATATTGTGTTGCTGTGTGATACTTAAATGGGAAGATATATCCACTTTTAAAATATTTCTGTATAATTTGGATTTAGATGCTTATTTTGGTCCATTTCCACTTAGTAGAAACCAAAGCACCAACTGACCTTGCTTGGAATCTAGTCTCCTTTCTCTACTTGTCTACCTGTACTGACTACTGCATGTACTAAAAACACCATATTCCGAGATGTTCAGTATTCATGTAGACAGATCATGCAATCTGCCAGGAGAGAAAGTTTTTTCTTCATGTTGACTAATAGGATTTTTTTTTTTTTTTTTTTATCCTATGCTCCTTCTTTAGGCTAAATTCTAGCCCTCTAGAATTCACTTTTTTTGGCTATTGGCTCATCCTCAGAAATCCATGTTCATTCAGGTGGACAACTTTCTCTGATTCTCTATACAGCAGCAAAAAGTGCAAGCTGGCTTATGCTCTCCAGGGTTTCAATGCAGTACCTTGAGGATCATGGCAGCTGAGACTTTCAGCACTGAATCTCTGTTACCATTTCATCCTTTATCTCCTGGGATGGGCTCAATCTGTTCCTGTGTGTCCTTTGCGCTCATTTTTAATCAAGGAATTCTCATACACTAAGATTGTTAGTAGAAGTTAGTAATTACTTATTTTTAAGATAAATGTAGCATCTCAGGGGCATCTATGGCTGAGACCAAGGAAAAGCTGAAAAAGGAGAAGGTTTGACAGACAGTTTTTTTGGAAAGTGTTTCCCTCCACTCAAGAGCTGTCTAAATTTCACTGAGCTGGAAGTACATGAAAGTAGGAAGAGCACTTTTTTCTTGTGAAATCAATCAATAAAATGTCATTGCATTCATTCAGGAAAATAACTTAAGATTAATTTATTTATTTATTTTATTTTTTCCTGGAAAGTGATGAAAGTGAAATAACATTAAATATATCTTGGAGAATCAGTCAGTTAAATTCACTTTTCTGGAACAGCTTTCTAGGTTGATCACAAATTCAAGGGACTACTTTGGGGCTGGTGTTTCAGAGAGAGACTTAAAAAATTAATTCAAGACCTTTTTCTGCTTAGTCATCAGTAAGTCACTTCCTTTTTCTCTTGTTTTCCGTCTCTTACCTGATTCATTTACAAGTGTTGGTGGGAAGAGTTTGCTTTGTGTTCTTTGTCTGGGCTGAGACTATGGCCATGGAGTCCTGATAGCGCTGGGAAGAACAGCTAATCAAGTGTTTGCTAACCTTACTGTGAGACAAAATCTTGCAGGAGCACAACATCTGGCTGATCTCCCTTACTCTTTCCAGCCCACTGTGTCTGCTTTGCTGATGGACATGGTGTGGTAGAGATCAGTCACTATCTTGAGACAGGGATAGGGTCTGGTAGAAAACTCAGTGAGTCCAAGCAACAGAGAAAAGTATCTCTGGACCATCCCCCACCACAAATAGGAACTTTAAAGAAAAGGGAAAGTGCATTCATGCTTCAATTATATTCTAGCTTCTAACTCTAACTCGTAGCTCCTAGCTCTTAACTCCTAGCTAAAAAAAGATGTGACCTGCACAGTATTTATTGCAAAATATGGTTGCTTGTGTAATGGCAACTGTCATCTTGGAGCTGAATATTATAACTGCTTTGCCAAGGTGCTGGCAAGAATCATATTGTGCTTTCAGGAATGTGTCTAGTACCTGCAAAAGGTTTTTTGAGGGTAAAGCATGGTGAATAAAACTACATGCCTGTTAGATGAGTAAAGATGACAAATGATAATGTGTTTTACTGTTTTTTCTTTTTCACTTGAAATATAAGAAGTGTGACCTGCAAGAGGCTGCTAACAGAGGAAGCTGGGAAACAGTAACAGAAAAAAAAAACCAACAAAAAAAAGGAGGAAGAGGACAATAAAAGCAAAGGGCTTCCTCTGAAATCTGTTGTTCCTACCCATAACCACTTTGCTGTCCTGCAGGGGGCCGATGAGGAGCCACATTTCCACGAGGAGCCACACCAGGAACAACCGGCTGATGCACAGGTAAAGAAGTTTGATACTGCTGCTGTCAGGAAAGAGTGGCAGGGATTCAGAGTAGTAGGGGATTCTACCCTGAAAGGAACAGAGGCACTCATCTGTTGGCCTGACCCAGGCTTGAGGGAGGTGTGTTGCCTACCAGGGGCTCGGATCAGGGAAATTGCAGAGAAGCTGCCTGCTCTAGTCAGTCCCACTGATGATTACCCACTTCTAGTGATCCATGTGGGTGCTACTGATACAGATAGCAGTAGTCTGGAGATCATAAAGAAGGAGTACAGTGCTCTGGGAGAGGTAGTTAGGGACTCTGGGGCTCAGACTGTCAGTACTCCAGGATATGGGGAAGGACCTTAAAAAGGCTAGGAGGATTGGGCAGGTTAAGAAATGGTTAGAAGGGTGGTGCTATAGTCAGGGGTTTGGGTAGCTTGAACATGGGACTTAATTTAGTAGGCCAGGTCTACTGAGGGCTGGTGGAGCTGGACTAACAAAGAAAGGGAAGAGTATATTTGGTAGGAGGCTTGCCAGATCAGTCAAGGATGCTTTAAATTAGATGTGTTCGGAAAGGGGGGCATCATTCCATTCCAACACACCCAGTCAGTTGGCAGCACCTATAGTAAACATTCGGAGCAGTGTGGAGACACTCCAGCTGCTCCAGCTAATGGAGTGGCTTCAATTGGAGCTTGGCTCAGATGACTCTATGCAAATGCCCTTAGCATGGGGAAAAAACAAGAGGAATTGGAGATGTGTGCATGTCTACGGTGGTATGATATCATAGGTATCACAGAGACATGGTGGGATGTCTCCTATGACTGGTGTGTTAGAATGGAAGGTTACAGGCTCTTTAGGAAAGACAGTCCCGGTAGGTGGGAAGGGAGAGTTGCTGCTTATGTTAGGGGTAGGCTGGAGAGCATGGAACTCTCTCTGGGGACTGGTGAGCAGTCAACAGAGAGTTTGTGGGTCAGGATTAAAGGGAGAATAGTGATGGGAGACATTATTGTGGGGTCTGCTAATGACCACCTGACCAAGAGGACTCGGTGGATGAAGCGCTCTACAAACAGATAGGTATAGCCTCACGCTTGCAGACCCTTGTTCTCATGGGGGAATTCGATTGCCCTGATATCTGTTGGACGGACAGTACTGCCCGGAACAAGCAATCCAGGAAGTTCCTTGATTGTATGGAAAACAACTTGCCTCTGCAAGTAATAGAGGAGCCGAAGAAGAAAGGTGCCATGCTTGACCTCATCCTCACCAGCAGGGAAGGGCTTGTTGGAAATGCGATGCTCCAGGGCAACCATGTTTGCAGCGATCATGAGATTGTTGAATTCAAGATCCTCACGACAGCGAAAAGGGCGTGCAGCAAGCTCACTGCCCTGGACTTCAAGAGAGCAGAGTTTAGCCTCTTCAGGAACCTGCTCAGTAAGATTCTATGCGATATAACCCTAGAGGGCAGGAGGATCCAAGACTGTTGGTTGATATAACCATACTACAAGGAAGTACTGCAGGGGAGCCAGGAGACCTCCTTGGACAGATAAGGAGCTGCTGAGGAAAATTCAAAGGAAAAAAGTGGCTTATAAAAGGTGGAAGCAAGGACTGGTGGCCTGGGAATAATACAAGGATGTTGTCCGGGAAGCTAGGGAGCAGGTTAGGAAAACTAAGGCCTACTTTGAATTAAATTTAGCTAGGGATGTTAAAGATAACAGAAAGGGATTCTATAGGTTCATTGCAAATAAATGACAGACTAGGGACAATGTGGGCCTTCTCTGAAAGCCATCGGGTGAGCTGGCTACCCTGGATTTGGAGAAAGCTGAGATTCTTAATGACTTCTTTGCCTCAGTCTTCACTGGAAAACGTTCTGACTGCACCAATCAACTCTTGGAAGGCAAACGCAGGAACAGGGAGAATGAAAACCCTGGGCCCACTGTAGGAGAGGATCTGGTTTGAGACCATCTTAGGAACCTGAACGTATACAAGTCTATGGGACCTGATGAAATCCATCTGCAGGTCCTGAAGGAGCTGGCAAATAAAGTTGCTAAGCCACTGTCCATCATATTTGAAAAATCATGGCAGTCAGGTGAAGTTCATGATGACTGAAAAAAGTGAAATCTAACCCGCATTTTCAAGAAGGGGAAAGTGGATGAGCTGGGGAACTACACACCAGTCAGCCTCACCTCTGTACGTGGCAAAATCTTGGAGTAGATTCTTCTGGAAGCCATGCTGAGGCACATCAAAATAAACAAGGTGGTTGGTGACAGCTCGCATGGCTTCACTAAGGGGAAATCCTGCCTGACCAATTTGGTGGCCTTCTATGATGGAACTATGGAACTGATGGACAGGGGTAGAGCAGTTGATGTCATCTACCTGGAATTGTGCAAAGCGTTTGACACTGTCTCACATGTCATCCTTGTCTCTAAGTTGGAGAGACATCAATTTGAAAGGTGGACCACTCAGTGAATAAAGAATTGCCTGGACAGTTGCACACAAAGAGTTGTGTTCGATGGCTCAATGTCCAGCTGGAGAGCAGTAATGAGTGGTGTCCCTCAGGGGTCGGTGTTGGGACCAGTGTTGCTCAACATCTTTGTCAGTGACATGGACAGTGGGATTGAGTGTGCCCTCAGCAAGTTTGCTGATGACACCAAGCTGTGTGGTTCAGTTGATATGTAGGAGGGAAGGAATGCCATCCAGAGAGACCTTGTCATACATGTGAGGTGGGCTGATGCCAACCTCATGAAGTATAGCCATGCCAAGTACAAGGTCCTCCACCTGGGTTGGAGCAATCCCAGGCACAGCTACAGGTTGGGCAGAGAAGAGATTCAGAGCAGCTCTGAGGAGAAGGACTTGAGGGTGTTGTTCAATGAGAAAATGAACATGAAGTGTGATCTTGCAGCCCAGAATGCCAAGCATGTAATACTGTTTGTAGTTCTGGTATCCTCAACATAAGAAGGACACGGAACTGTTGGAACAAGTCCAGAGGAGGGCCACGGGATGATCAAGGGAGTTGAGCACCTCCCCTATGAAGATTGGCTGAGAAAGTTGGGGCTGTTCAGCCTGGAGAAGAGAAGGCTTCTTGGAGACCTCATAGCAGCCTTCCAATATCTGAAGGGAGCCTATAGGGATGCTGGGACTACCTCTTCATGAAGAATGGCACTGAGAGAACAAAGGGTAATGGGTTCAAACTTAAGCGGGAAGTTTGGTTCTGAGGAAGAAATTCTTTACTGTGAGGGTGGTGAGGCACTGGAATGGGTTGCCTAGGGAAGTACTGAATGCTCTATAGCTGGCAGTGTTCAAGATGGGGTTAGATATATCCTTGGGGGGCATGGTTAGTGGGAGATGTCCCTGCCCATGGCAGGGGGTTGGAACTAGATGATTTTAAGGTCCTTCTCAACCCTAACTATTCTATGTTACTAAGAACAGAGTCTCATGATTTTTATTCCTGCTGTTCCTTGCGCTAAATCTGGAAAGCAGCAGTCTGTAATTGAGGTATTCGTCACTTCCGTAACATGTACTTTTGAACCTGCCTCTGCTATTTCCCAACAGCTGAGCAGTATAAGTAGAGTTGCATAGTCAGCAGCAGAGGGAACTCTAATAACAGCATACAAAGGCTGCATAAAATGAATCAATAACTTCCCTTTACATCAGCACAGGAAAATCGTATATTGATGTAATTTTCAGAAATGTTCAGCGTCCAGGTATAAAATAAAAATTACAATTACATATTTTAGAAATAATAGAATTTTAGGCGAGTAAGCTGATTCATTTTTGTTCATAAATTTGAGCTCTGAGTTAATTTTACCCATCCAGATGTTTTTGTAGACAAAGACAATGCTTGCATGTCATTTTGTATTACTATATGCTGTATATATATACGAACTGGTGTTTAGCTAATTCACAGTGAATAATTCATTAGATGAATAGCATCAAAGATTTGTTTTTTTTTTGCTTTTCCTGTTCCTGAACTGCCTCCAGACAGCATTATTCTTTTCCTTTGTTTGTCTCCTGGTGAATAATTTCTTTAAATAATCTTTAATCTGCGTCATTCTCTGATCAGTTTTCTAAGGATATGCAGTTTTCCAACCAAATACTGAGTTTAGTTTGACAGATGTCATACATTGCCATACTTTGTTCCAGTGATTCTGTCTCTGAAGTTGCTTGTGAAGAACAGGTGGGGAAGAAAATTTGGTGATTTCACTTAGTCATTCTTACTGTTTATATTACAGTGCAGTTCAGGGCTTCTATATAATTCATAGATTAACAAAGCTATATATTACCCATGTAAATAGTAGGAGGCAATTCCTACCAAAACACTATCCATGGAGTAAAGAAGTTAAACTGGTACCACTAAATAGAGAGAAGAATTTTAATTCTTATTTAAATTATAAGTGTTATGAGCCGTGCCCACATGGCGCCTGTGGACTGTGTGAGGGTGTTAACATCTCCCCAAGGCTGGGGCTGTTGGGGGCTCCAGAGCTCCAGGTGCCAGGGCAGAGATTTTCCTGGAAAACATGGAGAATACCACAGTGGGTCAGATAATTCCATACAGCCTGTGAAAATAAGTGAGAGAGTCTGGCTGCTGCTGAGGATATACACAACAGAGGAGAACAGAATCCCTGGATAAGACTGAAAACAACAAGGAGCCAGCTGGGTCTGCCAATTATGAATCATGAAGGGCAGGGAATCGTCTTTATTTTTACTTTCTGCTGTGGAACTTATAAGCTTAGTTGTCAGGATGCTTATGGAGTAATCTCCCAGCTATACCTCATACTAATTCTATGGGTTTGTCACAGCAACAAAAACTGAAGCTGTCCTTGGAAGAAATACTTCAACATCGAATTTTCTCCTCCCATTAAAATCATGAGCTGGATATGCAGCCTCCTTGTTATTTTTGTTTCTGGTTCAGTAAGTCTTTTATTTATTTATGCCACAAAGTGAAGGTTCAATAAAGAAGATAAAGAGCCCAGATTCTCCCTTGGTCTGTGTTTTGGGTTGTCCTGCAGCTAGGGATAAGCATCTCTTATGCAAGTCTTAGAGACTCCACTTACTGGGTGATCATTCACAAAGGAGCCTCACTGTTGTGAGGAAGGAAGGGAACTGCATTTCCTTTTGCAAAGTCTGCTCTCGTAAAGATTTTCACAGCGCACCTTTGGATTCAACCATGTTACCCTGGCATTCAGAAAACAACTCAACTTTTGGATCCTGGTGGGGCATCAGTATAAGCCCTGTGAGGATGGTATCACCACTGGCCACTTTCATAAGAAGGATTCGGAGTGAGAAGGGGAATTAAATATTGAAAACTGAGGAGCCTTTCAACATGAAGCATTGGACGTACAGAAGTTTTGAGCACTGCAGAGTCTTCCTATGTCCCATTTCAAGTGCTTTGCTTCTTTTTTATATCTGAGTAGAATTAATTCGTGTACTATCACACAAGGGAAAGGGAACTGCTTTTAAAATATCTTCAGCTGCAGCCTACTTGCTTATAAGGGAACTGCTTTTAAAATATCTTGAGCTGCAGCCTACTTGCTTATAAGGCTACTTCTAGAGTATCTGTGGAATGCTTTTAATTCTCTTACTGCAGGTCCTTTCTTAAGTAAGGAGGGGCAAGGAGACTGAATGAATTGAAGCCAGTGGCAAGAGCAGGCAGAGAAAGAGAACGCAATTTCTGGTAGGGAAAGGAAGAAGGCTAAAAAATTTATGTAGTTGAGATCAAGTCTCTCTTGAAGGCAGAAATGTGCAAAGGATAAAGGTCTTCTTCAATGAAAAGTAATCTGCTAGCATCATGAGGCTGAGAAAAGACAGAAGAGCCAGAGATCTCTGAGTACCCCACACAAAATACTAAGAAGTCCAAAATCAGCAGGCATAGACTGAGCAGCATTAGCACTGGAGGCTTTCAGGAAATGTCGACACATTCAAGTACTTGCCTTAAGAGAAATGATAAACAATAATCATCACTGGGGGATATGAAAGTGAGAAAGGTGGGGGAGGAGTATATAAAAAAAGTCTATGCAAACAGAAATTGGTGGAAAATTCCATCAAGATATTTTCCTGAACTCTGCCTATAACACTCGTGAGCAATTGATAAGGCTCAATTAACAGTATGCTGGGAGAAGGTATACAAATGTCAGAAAGAAGCACCCCAGCTTTTTTTACAATTTGTGGCAAGATGATAACAGGCTTCTTAAGAGCCTGAAAGAGTCACGTTGTGGCTTATAAACAAGGAAGATTTCACTTCCTATCAATGATTATTGACTAATTAGTCAATAATTCATAGTTCAAATAATGCATAATTCAAATGGAGAAACCTTCGAGGGCAGAACAGGAATGTAAGCCTCTGCTAATTGATCTTTTCTCATACAGTTGAATTGTATCTTGGATCAACAGTAGTATTGTCAGTTCAAAGCAAGCTACAGTTATTCCCATAGTAACTGAGAGCACCACGTTCCATGTTACTTGGAAATACAGAAAGTCAGAATTTCTGGAGAATTTGAGAATTGGAAAGTTTTCTGTTTTGTTAAGGAAACATCCTTAAAAAGAAATTTTGTGCTGTCTGAATCTTATCTTCCAAAACTTGGACACTCTGGTATGCCAATTGCCATATTATGTACTCTTCTGAGTGCATAATATAAAATGTGGCAAATCCCTGTTCACCTTTGTGTGCGTCAGAAGCTTCTTCAAAGCTATCTTATAACAGGCTCCAGTCTGAGCCATTTTAATGATGCTCAGACAGTTGAGATATTAAAAGAATCCCAGGGGCAGACAAGTGTGAAGGACATGAGGAGTCGGGGGTAGCACTTCCGTCTTCCTCCTAGTGCAGGAGTGTAGCACAACTGTGGATTCTGCTCTGGAAGAGCAGTCTAATGCCTGCAGACAAGGGAATGCTGCTTACAGTCTCAGCATTAAATTGTATTTCAGGGGTCACTGGGATCTTGTCACATGGCTTGGCTCCCTTGACTGCTGAAGTATTATATAAAAAGTTGACCTTTTAATGCACTACAAAGGCTTCTGCACAGACGTTTTGGTTACCTATTCCTACCCTGGATAAAAACTACTTTCTAAAGGGTAAGTCCTTTTTACAGACCTTTTTGTAGATATGCTGATTTGCTCCTCCAGTTTACTCCACGTGAATGAATTTTACCCTAGGAGCATTAAATTCAGCTGTGAAAGCAGAGAAGTGTTCTAGTCTATTGCATTGCTCATATGTACACCTGCTCCCTCCTACCCCTGTGGCTTCAGGGAAGAGATTGAGAACATTCCCAGATTCAGTGAGGTATCGCACCACCAGAAGAACTGTTTGCGGAAGTGCCAGGTTGGTGATCCGAGTGTCACAAGCTTATGTATTTATGCATATTTATGGGTGCCACAAATAATATATTTGTATAAATCAATCAAATTTATATCCCATGTAGGATTCAAGATTTTGATTTGTTATGGAAAAAGCAAAACTTCTCCTGCTCTGATGGGAGATCACAATGGTCCTCTGATATTATGGCACACCCTTTCAATGCAAAAAAGCAGTCGGTCTCTTATTCCAGCCTAGTTGCACTTGCGGTTAAGCCCTGAGAAAATGAAAATAATACATCTGTTATTGCAGTCCATGTACAGAAGTTCACTCTGCAAGATTGACATGAAAGAGGAGAGAGAGTAGGATGATGAAGTGAGAGTATAAGATAGAGTCATAGAATACAGTTGGAAAGGACCTTAAGATCATCTAGTTCCAACAATGCTTTTGATTTGCTGTACATGAAAGATAATTACTGGACTGGTTTTACAAGGTGCGCAATACTCTGATCTCTAGCCTATCTTAAAAAAAACACAACTTAAAACATGAAAGTATATATAGAATTATAGAATTCTCAGGGTTGGAAAGGACCTTAAGATCACTTGTTCCAAGCTCCCAGACGTGAGCAGGGGCACCTTCTACTAAAGCATACAACCCAATTTTCCATTCAACCTGGCCTTGAACACTGCCAGCGATGAAACATTCACAACTTCCCTGGGCAATCCATTCCAGTACCTCACCACCCTTACTGTAAAAAACTTCTTCCTCATACCCAATCTAAACATGCCCTGTTTAAGTTTGAATCCATTACCCCTTGCTCTGTCACTATAGTCCCCAATGAAAGTAACACCCCAGCATCTCTAAAAAATATGTTGATATAAAAAATAGAAAGAGCTTTCCTGAATGCACTAAGACACCAGATGTAAGAAATTTGTCAGTGGATTATAAAGATTCTCATCTCCTTAGAAACTTGTGATCATAAAATAGGACATCAGGAGGAAACTCTGCACCTACATAAAACATAATCAATAAGGAACCTTTTGAAAGCAGTAATTTTACCATAAACCAGCTGTCAGGGAATATATATATGCATTTTTTAAAAGCTCAGCAAATGCAACTGGAATTCTTTCCGTAGTATGACATTACTGCTCTTTTGTGCTCGAGTTTGCAGTAGCCCAGGAAGGCCTTCTCAAAAGACACAGCTCAAAGTCAGTGGAAATGTGACCTTTTACAGGAATTAACATCCCTGCAGCTGTGCCAAGGAGTGCCAAAGCCAATTCAGTGGCCACAGTGTTAGCGTAATGCCAGTGGACAGAGCATCAGAAGGTCACATCTCTACTACAGAATGGCATAGGGATTCCTGATTTGATGGCATGTAACTGCTATGTGTCTAAGGTGGAAGCCAGGTTTGTGAGTCAACTGGCAGCAATTCACTTGCATGAGACAGCTCTTCAGAGGTCTCTCTTTTAGAAATCCCCTCCTCCCTGATCTGACAGGTCTGAAAGCTGAGCTCCTGTTCAAAAGGGTTGTTGGAAAGATGCACCTGAGCTATCACCTGGTCATTTTGCAGTATGTCAATGTCGATGAAGAACTTGTGTTGTTAATCCCATAATTGGACGAAAAATATTCTGCAGCACCATTCAGCAGAGGAGTATTTTGGGCCTGGCAGAGTTCTTCTAAGGCTTTGCTTTCCTCTTCTTTTCGTAAGGTCTCAGCTGGGCTCTGAGTTTACCACAGAAGGCTTGTAGATTGCAGCAGTCACAATAACTTTTGCATTGTCTGCAAATACCTGTCTTCAGGGCCCTCCTGCCACGCAGCTCCCTTCTGTGCATGCCTTATGGAGATTTCTGTTTTCCTCCCGCTCTGCTTAGCAAACATATTTGTCCTTGCCCATAGAAACAATTGCTATGCTGAACACTTATAATGAAAGACATGAAAAAAAGGCATTCCATTTTTCTGTGTGAAACCTGCAGCATAACTGCTCATTGCTGGCATTTCCAGGTCATTATTGGTAGCTATAAAAGTGCAGGAAGGAAACACAAAGAACTGTTTCTATTATAGCTTGCGATGGTCTTCCCTAGACAGTACAGCTGAGGCTGGCTGGGAAGGCACAGCAGGGCAGTATGTTTCAGCATCCATCCATAGGCAAGAGAAGTCCAGGCAGAGCGTATCAGCATAGCAAGGCTGGCTCCCCTCTCTGCCTTGCAGGTGCCTGGACATCCTGCTAGACAGGACACCACCACCTCACATTACTCCCCACAGAGAGCTGCTTGACTGCAATGAACAGCAAAATATATGCTCTAAGTAAATGTTTTTTCCCCCACCATTTTTCCTCTTCAGCACATCAACTTCCTACTCCTGTCCCCAGCAACTCATTTTGAGAGTAAAGAGAAGTAAAACAGAAGCATGAACTGTTATCTGCACTGAAGGGAATTCAACACAAAAGGGACCCTGGAAAATCCAGCAGGGTTGATTCCAGCATAGAGGCACACAGACAGAAGAAAGTAGGGTTGTATTACAAGAGGGATTCTAAAGGAAAGAAAAATGTATGAAGTATACTTGAGAGTGAAAGGTTTCGTATAGGGAGCAGTGTGCGCATGAAAGACACAGATGAAGGAAAGGGTTTTAAGGTGTAAGAAGGAGTGAAGACAGAGAAGTAGAGAGGAGGTGTGTGTTACTTACAAAGGGTGAATGCTGCGGTTGCCTTGGACTGGGGGTGTGCTGGAGCTGGGATGAGAGAAGTTATGACAAGCAGAGAGTTAATAGGTAAAGGCTGTCCACGTGTGTGTATGACTTACCTATAGAAACAGAATGTGCCCCGAAGTGCTGTAGAATTATGTCTACCATTGATGAAAAAAAAGAGAAATGTTTGGGGAAATTAATAAAAACTGTACATCTATGAAAGGAAAACCTGGCAGTGTGAGTAGGTCAAGGTTTTAACAGAGCTTGAAAGTAGATATGGGCTAGATGATGTTAACAATCAGACCACGCTGAAACCTGCTGCACACAGCATTGCATGTTGAGCTGAAGCGGCTAATGCTCAGCTGTGAGCTGTTGCCCCAGGCAGAGATCAGTGTTACCCAGTTCTGACAGTGCTGTTCCCAAGATGATGCCAAGCCTGGGGACTGTCTGAGTCTCAGTGCAGCATAGGTAATGTGAAGGAACAGGAAGATGAGCTCCTTGCTCCCTTTCTGCACTATTACAAGCCTGTGCTGTTTGTCACCTGGCAGACGACTGGGAAAGCGGTTGCTCTCTCCTGAGAGGTTGAAGTATTTGTGTTTGAGACCTCCCCACATATTCATCTCAAAAAAGACTGCTTTCTTTGGCCTCCCTCAGTCTTCTGTTTATTTAGGGACACTGTTATAAAAAGAAGATAACACTTTAAAAGGGTTTTTTAAAATAAAGGATAGGCAGAATATTGTTTTCGCATGACTGCCTGTATTTGGCATCTCTGTTTTTATATATAGTGTTTGATTGGAAAACTGACTTGAGATTTAGCATCTCTGTCAGCACTATTAAATTTATGCTACATGAGTGTAGGGGTGATTCCTGCGCGCTTGGGAGCAAGCACCAATAAGGCTTCATCCTTTAACTGTGATGGCAGTCAGCGTCTAAATGCATAAATTACTTTGAGTGGCCACACTCAAAGGTCTTCCCTGATCCCCTTGTTTGGAGCTAATCTCATGTAGTAGGGCTGGAAATTACTTAGAAGAAACATATGTCTTTTTCCCTTTCCGAAGCACCCTTCACCTTTTTTGCCTTCACTGCTATTAATCTTGCCACTCGTGGGTCACTTCTACTGCATCTATTACACTTCCTTGACTGCATCTTCAAACTGCTGAAAATTTTCTTTCACCAGCTTGCCAATAATTCCTCATTGTTGTGCAAATACACACACCTCACAAGGAGCTGGAATAATCTAAATGCTGAATGCTATTGCAACATCCAGAGTATTAATGTACAAATATCTCCTTGGTATAAATGGAGGAGAAATTGACAGAGGAGTAAAGCTGCATGTTAACATCCCAGGGAACTCACTTATGTGTGAGATTGTAATATGCAGGAGGGAAATGAGGTAACAAAGGCAGGCTTACACCAACCAAAGCAATGATTACACCAAACAAAGCAATTCTAATAATCACTTTGAATTGCTAAAGTGGTGAGAATTTTGTGGGGCTATGATTACTTTGACAGAGGCCCTCTTAGGTTGGGGCTGCCAGCATGACAGAAATGGATGAGCTGAGGTTTCCCTGAAACCTCTGACTCCTGCTACACTACTTCTTCCTAGAAAGAGCTTTAGTTTTAAATCAAATTAACCTCCTCTATTGCTGAGCTTTTGAAACTTGTAGGAGGAAACTCTGTACGGCCCGCACATGATAAAAAAAGGCAGGTGTTTAATGAATGTTAACAAAGAACACTATTTCCATAGTAAAATTTAAGCCATTAGGTAAAGATATTTCAACAAAAACATATACTCTCTTTGAAACAGAAGAGTGCAGAGAAGATGTATTTCAACTAACTATAAAGACTTATATAAGATATGCCCTTTGGGAGTTTTCTTACCCTAAATTCTCTCAAGAATCAAAGCAAAATAGAATGCTCTCCAGAGAAGTTTCAACACAAGTTGTCACACCGTGAAAGCATTCTATCCAGAGGCTGCAAAGGGAGTGATTCAATAGGCCTATCTTTCTTAACCAGGTGAGGCTTATTATCTTGATTGATTAGGTATGCTCTGTCTCCTACTGGCACTCATCTCCCATTCTTTTAAGTGATTATGAACTTTCACAGTATTTAGTTGAGCCCCAACAATGACGTTCCCTTGCCCCAAAGAAAGGTAATAATAGCCGTTTTCTTTGTCCCCATGGGAAAAGTCAGTGTTTAGGTAAGGCAGGCACTTGTGTTTTGTGTAGAGTAGTTGTCTGATGAAGAGTTCATGACTCCTGAAGATATCTATCTATCAGAAGAGCAAAACCAATATAACGAGAAAATATCAAAGTACCAGTAAACAGAAAATCAGCTCCATTGATCTTCATCTTGTCACTGTGATGAAGGAAGTGTATGGTGCCCTTCAAGATATGTTAGGTGTTATGGGTTTTGCTATGATGCTATATAAGTTCACAGATATGCCTTATATATCTCAGAATATTTTTGTTACTGAGATTTGAGAAAACAGAAAGGTGCTGGGTGGTGATGTCTCTGGATTACTTAAGGCGCTATACTTTCATGTGTCATGCCACTCTGAGACTTTAGGTGACTTAAACATGTCATAGGATCCTGCTACTGTTTTTAGAAGCTTGTCACTTTGGTGCGGGGTGGAAGCAAACGTAGAAACTAAAAATGTTTTAAAAGAATGATAGGCTTCAGTTTCATAGTCTTTTTCCAATACTTCAACTGTAGGTAATCTCCTCTTCAAAGTTTGGTTTTCCAGTACAGCATGAGATCACTCTAAGAGCTGTGTCATTAAAGTTTCATTCTTTTAAAGGAGCTTTGAATCACTGCTAGATTTCTTTACTGGAAAATGCATTGATGTGGTTCTTCTTTCTGCAAAGGTAAGATTTCGGGATTTCCAGTTGTTTTGATATTTTCCAGCATGTGTTTCTCATGTGGCTTCTCAAGTACTTTCAAACTTAGGATCTAGATAATAAGACGTCAGTGATTTATTTGTCTAGTTTATTAGTCAGATACCATAATCTAAGAAATCAAACGTGAATGACCTCAAGCTGAGAATGAAATGGGGTTCATATTCCGGGCAGCTTCCTGTACTTCTGGTCTTCCGTACCCTAAAGCCTGGGCTTCTCTGAGTTTTTGCACTCTTACACCTGCAAAAAAACCCAGTAATTTGCATTCACCTGCATGCTTAATAACTTTACTCTTATATTGTACCAAGAGTGTGCAAAGGATTTGATAAGTACTTAGAAATGTAAGACGGCCAGATAGGTCTCATTGTGAAAAAATTCAATAACTAAGTTTTCTATAACTGTTCACTCTCAATTGTGAAATCAAAACCTTAGCTTTATTTCTTTTTTCCTTCTTTTCCCTCTCTTCTTGCCATTCTTAGACTGTATGACTGACTATAAGGCAGAGTATTTCAACAGCCTCTTACAAGTAATATTTCCAGATAACAATTTTCCTAGAGAGGAAAGATGAAAATGTATGGCACATCAAATCATATATTTTATCTGCCATCTAAATGATATGATTTTGTAATATTTCATATACTATAATATCATCACGTGTTTTAAATACTGTGCCACATATTTTCGACACCTGCTATCTGTGGTGTATAATGCCAGATCCACTCGTGCTCTAACAACTTCTCAGTTATTTTTACTCTCTTGTAAAATGATTTTTTTAGCAGCCTTTTGTTGTTGCTTGACTTCCGTTCTGTCATGGAAACCATGGGAAGAGACAACTAGACGAAATATCTTTTCCATAACCATGTGGCTGGAAAGAGAAACAGGAGAAAAACTGAATTAGAAAGAGGTGGTTCCTCTGATGCAATGCCTTGCCCAGTTTCTCGTTGCTGGATACCCCAAAACAGATCTTTTGTAGGTATTTTGCATCTTGCGCTCTATTAAACTGTTTTATTTTAGGCTGATTCAACACAATTTGCTGGAAGCTTTATTTGGCGCCTAAGGTCTCTCTCTTTCCTCTATAGTAACACAGTACAAGGAGGGGTGCTCATATGAAGCAGCTCTAGGACTTGTGCTGAACACTGGACTTGGTCCATGTGCAGCTAGGGACATCTGATTTGTGCAGTGGATTGACTGAAATCGTTCCTGTTGTTCATGGTGGAAGAAGTGAATTGTACAGGGTGTGTGACAATGTTGATTTTTGATGTCTTAACCCCACTCTGCCCAAGTGGTAGTGGTCTGGAAGAGTACAAGGCAAAGGGGAAGAGATGTGACATGACTTCTTATTGCTTTTCCTAGTGGTGGCCTTTCTAGGAGCTGGAATAACCTATTCCCTCCTAAGCATTCTTCTGTGTTGGCTGGTAAGAAGGGCAGAGCTCTGGCACTGACTGACACACCAGACAAAAGTATGTGTGCTTTACCTGCACCTGCAGGGAGGCATGAGACCAAGGTTTCCTCATGTCTGTAACTCTCTTTATAGCCAAACAAATGATAAGGCGAGGCTTTCTTTTTGCATATTCATCAATGTCTTCTGCTAAGTTGATATATTTTTGTCTTGGTCTTAATTGCCACAGGGAGATCTAGAAAGCTTGAGTAACAATAAAAAGTAATTTGGCCCATCTCTAGGCAATTTTGAAAAGCTTCTAATGTCCTAATGCTCAATTTAATTTGCATTAGTTTTGAAGCAAGTTTCTTTCTAATTTTATCCCGTTGGAAATTTCAAGAAGAAAATTCAAACTTAGGTATTATTGATGGATGAAAGTTCAAGAAATACCCAGAATTCACTGAAAGAGCAAATTGCTGTAATATACCTGCAGCAACACCATAGAATCATAGAACAGTTAGGGTTGGAAAGACCTTAAGGTCATCTAGATCCAACCCTCTTGCCATGGGCAGATTCACCTCCTTCTAAACCATGCCACCCAAGGCTCTGTCCAACCTGGCCTTTAACACTGGTAGGGGTGCAATGTTCATAACTTCTCTAGGCAACCTATTCCAGTGCCTCACCACCCCAATAGTAAAGAATTTCTTCCTTATATCCAGTCTAAACTTACCCTGTTTAAGTTTAAACCCATACCACTATAGCCCCTAATGAAGAGTCTGTCCCCAGTATTCCTATAAACCCCTTCAGATACCGGAATGGATTTGTGATGGTTTATTGCAGTTAAATAATACCACTGAGATGCTTGTCCATCTCTGGTTTGCATCTGGATATGACAGGTAAAAAGTTGTGGGATAAATGGCTCTTGCACAGAAAAAAATAGCAATTTATGAAATGTCTTGAATGCAACTCTTATGTTGTCACTGCACAGGGAGTTTGTACACCCCAACCTACTGTGCTTAAGGGCATGAATTATAATTCCTGAAGGACTACACCCATGGAAGGGACCCAAGATGGAGCAGTTCATAAAAAGCCCTGTAGTCTGCAAGAAGAGAACATGCTTGGGAAGTTTGTGTTTTCCATGGGAGGGACCCCATGTTGGAGTGGGAGAAAAGTGTGAAGAGTCTTCCCCTGCAGATAAAGGAGTGGCAGACACAGTATGAGTTCAATGAAAGCTGGGGGGAAGGTGTTTTAAGATGGGCTTTTTTTAACTCCTCACCACTGTACTCTGACTTGATTGGTAATAATTCAATTAATTTTCCCAAATTGAGTCTATGACAGTAATTGGCGAGTGACCACTCCCAGTCCTTAGCTTGACCTCCAAGTTTTTCATTGTATTCTCTCTGCACTGTCTAGCTGAGGAAGGCAGTGATAGAGTGGCTTTGATGAGTAGCTGGTGTCCAGCCAAGGTAAATCTACCAAAAGAACTACTACAGGCAGTGGGAAGGCACAAGGTGTGGGGAAATGACACCCTAAGGTAGAGGTCAGGGAGATGAGCCCATAGCTGTTTGAAGAGTGCTTATATTTGTTTCTCTCCTTGATTATCCTTTCCATTATGGCTCTGTTTTGGAGTATGCTGTGATCAGATGACTTCATCATTATTTTTTTTGTAATTTCTTTTTTGAAAGTTCTAATCACAGGAAACTAGCTGAGTTTTATGTTTCAACACAAGCTGAGGCAAGATATTAATTTGACAGTTGAGCTCTGCTTCTACTAATTTTTTAGTTTCCAAGTGCTGCACTCTGGGGCAAGGTACAATTCACAGATGCTAAACCTTTGTTAACATGCAAAACTGCTCTGCTTTGACTGTGACGTGACATTTGACACACTTGTCCTCATGATAATTATACAGATCTTGCAAGCAAAAAACTCTGAATTCTGGGTTTAGATGCATTTAGCTTTGTATATTCAAATGATTGTCCTGCTGGTCTGGGATACATGACAAGCTTTCTCCTGTTTGGAGTTTCAGACTGTAAACAGGCAAAATAAAATCTTGCTCCTCAAAAATGGTGAAAGCTCAGGTCTTGGACTGATTTCTATTCTAAGTTTTTTGGCATTTTCAAGATTCCTTTCCTTCATGCCAACATAATGTAGGCGTTTAACCTTCCTGTATGACCTGAAGGCAAATATGAAAGCCCCTCAGAGGCACTGCAGCATGTCTAAGACCCCCCTCTTTTCTGATCCACAACAGAAGCTTGCTCTCAGCCTGGATTTCTTTGCTGCAGCTTGCTCAGTTCAAGCCCTTCTCGAAAAGGCAGGCTGTTGATTACGATCATGAGGGACTGTAGTGAGAGGACAAGGGGTAACGGGTTCAGACTTAAGCAGGGAAAGTTTAGATTTGATCTAAGGAAGAAATTCTTTACTGTAAGGGTGGTGAGGCACTGGAATGGGTTGCCCAGGGAAGTTGTGAATGCTCC
>JASSUY010008714.1:0-21663 GCA_032466535.1 Forpus xanthops
GGTTGGCATCAGCCCACCTCACAAGCATGTCAAGGTCCCTCTGGATGGCATTCCTTCCCTCCAACGTATCAACTGAAACACAGAGCTTGGTGTCATCAGCAAACTCTCACTCAATCCCACTGTCCATGCCACCAACAAAGATGTTGAACAAGACCGATCCCAACACCGGTCCCTGAGGCACACCACTCGTTACTGGTCTCCAGCTGGACACTGAGCCATTGAGTGCAACTCTTTGTGTGCGGCCATCCAGCCAGTTCTTTATCCACCGAGTGGTCCACCTATCAAATTGATGTCTCTCCAGTTTAGAGACAAGGATGTTATGCGGGACAGTGTCGAATGCTTTACACAGTTTCAGGTTGACGAAGTCAATTACTCTACCCTTGTCCATCAGTTCCATAGCCCCATCATAGAAGGCCACCAAATTGTTCAGGCAAGTTTTCCCCTTAGTTAAGCCGTGCTGACTGTCACCAATCACCTTGCTATATTTCATGTGCCTTAGCATGCCTTCCAGGAGAATCTGCTCCAAGATTTTGCCAGACATAGAAGTGAAACTGACTGGTCTGTAATTCCCTGGGTCATCCATTTTCTCCTTCTTGAAAGTGGAGGTTATATTTCCCTTTTTCCAGTCACCTGGAACTTCACCTGACTGCCATGATTTTTCAAATATGATGGAGAAATATGATGGACTTATGCACATCATAGCAGAATATGGTAGTGGAATTACCCTTGGAATTCAACTAGAGCACAAAAAACTATTTCTATTTTGAGTCTTATGAGCAAATAAAAATTCCCTTATTGGTGTTCTTATAAAACTGCAATTGGAAAGAATCTCTCTCTGTCTCTTTCTGCAAAGTAGATATTTCCTGATATTATTCTTTCTGTGGCTGTCGTTCTGGCATCCAGGGTAGCAGAAACCTGGGGAGAGTCTGATAAAATAATAGTTTTTGTCCTCGGTGTGTTTTCCACGATGTTTTTCTCGTAGGCTTTCAATTCTTAATTGTTTAAAGTTTTTTTAACAACTTTTTTTAAAAGTTTACTTTTGAATGGAAAAATCTATAAATTCCAGGGGACTGTTGTAAAGTGGTTTTGCTAGTAACTCAACAAAGGACTGGATTGTGTTAAACTATGCAGGTGAAATTAATGTTATTTATTCTATTTTTGATAATAGAAAAGGAAAGAGCTATTTTTTTTTTTTAAATCTGCTTTATATATTTATTTGTAAACAGTGCTACAGGCTGTATGTCTCTTCTGTGTAAGGCAGATATCCATAATACAAATGACATACAGATACTATCCATCCATATGAAAACCATCAAGTATCTTGGAAGTCTTTATAGTGATTTAAGACATGGAATGAATTAACCAAAAGTATTGATGAAGTGCTCTCGGAAATTGAATTGAACCATAATTACATTTTTCCATATTCTTGTCTATAAAGTTTTTGCCTGCACATGCAAGCAAGAGCTCACTGACCCTAATGTGATGGTCAGCTCTCTGACCATGTAAAGTGGATATTGTGTTTTTGGAGAATTTTACATATGTAAATCTGGTGGTGTGTCTAGAAGTGTGAGAACTCATGCAAGTGGCTCTCAGATTCCACTTTTTCAGATAACAGAGAGCTGCTTATTATGTAAAAGATTAAATATATGTTCTCCCCAAAATATAGATGAATGCAGTATTTTTAATGTATGCCTATCAGAATGTGATGGAACTCTTGTCCTCTTGCCACCACCTAACTAGAGCATTCAAAATGCTGTTTTCTCTAGAATGCCTCAGCAGGTCTTAAGTGTAAATGGGACTTGTCTCTTCACCCTCATTTTCATAGCATGCATCTGACATAGGAAATTTTACATCAATTATTACTGTTACATCACTGCAACTTCTGTAAACACAGAGCATGAGCTGTTGGCTTGTCTACTTGTAAACTTAATTAATTATGCCTGAATTCTGCGCATAGTTAGGAAACAATAAATGAAGGGGTCACAAACACAAGCAGAAATTTATTTTGTAATTTTCTGAAACTTTTTTTTTTCTTTAACAAGAAGTAGCAGAAGAAAAGATTGTGACAGTGTAAGAGGAGAAAGCTGCAAGAAAACAAAAAAGAAAACATAAAGTGAACAAAGTGTAAAATATGGCTCTAATGAAAAATCGCTTTCTTTAGATGTACATGTCCTTTGAAATCCATGCTGTGTCTTCTAGTACCTGCTGAGCTTAGCTTTGAGCCCTGAAGCTATGATTTAAAATAATATATATTTGCTCTTTCATCTCTGTGCTCTATTGTATGAATTTCCATGAAAACACCTGGAAGGATTCTTAGAGCTCGTCATGAACTCTGACTCTAGAGATTTTCATCTTTAGTTCCTGCTGTGAACTGATACTATACATGCCACAATCTGTCTGTGGTTTATTTCTAATCTTTGGTATAAAATATAACATATATCACAGAAACCTGTGCAAACACATTCACCTGGCCAACAGCCTTCTACAAATTTGTTTCTTTTTGAGATTGCAATCTGGGCTCATTTTTACTTAGAAAACCAATATACAATGCTGGTCTCAAAACTTGGAACGGCTAAATCCAGAAAGTTTAGATATGTTAATCCAGCTGAAGTTAGAGTACCTAATTTCCAAAAGTATTTAAGTCTTTAAGGTATGTCTTCATTTTTTCCTCCTTTTCCTTATTTTTCTAATGTTTATCATGGGGGTCTCTGCTCTCGCTTTATCAGATACTCATATTTTCCCACTGCAAGGTCTTTACTGGCCAAAATCCCATAAAACCTGTAGAGACTATTTTGTAAGTGAAGTCTGAATTAGATTAGTCACTAATCTACTGTTAATCAATGGCAAAAATAAAACCATCCTGTAGAGAATATTGTGGATTACGTTATGATGATTTTGCCAAGGATCCTTAGTAAAATATGTCTGGCTATCTTTGTCAGATGACATAGAATGATATTAGCAGGTAAATGTTTGCAAGTAGCCCCATAATTTTAGAAAGGTGCTTAGATGTCACTTGTTTTCCAGAAGTCTTGAGATACTGAAAAATTATGCAACATTTCAAGTTCATGAACTGAATCACTGTCCAAAATGAGAAGAGACTTTTAAGGATTTAAGTGATGAGAAATTTTCCCACAAATGTTATTAATTTTTGTCACATAACTTCCAATTTTCTCCAGATCTTTAGATTTTTATTTTTTTTAAGAATTTAGGAGGAAAAAATAATCCAAATTCAAGCTGAGTTTTAGGGTGGCATTATCAGAGAGAGAGATATTATCATCCATATGAGTCAGCTACCAGTAAAGTAAATTCATGTTGCTAATTTTGCAGAGTGAGATTGGTCTCTCGAACACGAAATGTGCCCCGGCTTTATGAATTTAGTCTCTTGACTGCAGTCTCTTGTAAGATGCTTTGACTAAACATGAGCTGAAATGCGCAGGAAGACCCCGGAGGACTTCTGAACAATGTCATGCTCATCAGTGTTTCTCTGTGTTTGAAGATAAGGCTCCTTGGCATTTCCTTCCTCATCCTGCAGTAGGAGGAGTGTCATGAGTAGGTCGAGGGAGGTGACCTTTCATCTTTGTCTTGGTGTTGGTGAGGCCACTTCTGGAGTGCTTGGTCTAGTCGTGGCCTGCCCAGTACAGGAGGGACATGGACATACTGGAGAGAGTCCAGTCACAAAGATGGTGAAGGGGACTAGAGCATCTCTCATATGAGGAGAGGCTGAGAGAGCTAGGATTGATCAGCCTGGAGAAGACGGGGCTTGGGCAAAGATTACAAATAAATACCTGAGAGGAAGATGTAAAATGGACAGAGCCAGGCTGTTTTCAATGGTGCCCAGTGACAGGACCAGAGGCAGTGTGTACGAATTAAACCAGGATGTTCTCTCTGAACATCAGTTAACACATCTCCATTGTCAGCTTGACTGGGCACTGCCACAGGCTGCCTAGGGAGATTTTGGAATCTCCATCCTTGGAAGCTGTCTAACATAATCTTGGGCAACTCACTGTAGATGGCCCTGCTTGAGCAGAGGGGTTGGACGAGATGAAGTTCAAAGGTCCCTTCCAACCTCAGATATTCAGTGATTCCATAATCTACCTCCAAAATTTATTCTGGAAATGGCAGTGGGAGATTAGAAGGAAGGACTATGGCAGAGTCAAGAAGGCATTTGGGCTCTGTGCTGAAAGGTGAAGGCAGTGATGGCTTTGCCTCCTCCTTCCCAGGCAGAAGGTGCTGCATCTTGCTGCGGCAAATCCAGAACTGTCACTCATTTATGCCCCGTGCTAGCCTCATCTAAACCATGTTGCTCCCCCAAAGCTCCTCAGCATTCAAAAATATAAAAGGTCCAAGAGCATAATTTAAAAATGTCATCAGTTTACTCATAATTGGCTTCCAAAAGACACTACAATTAGCTATTTTTCAGGAGACAGAGCCTCTCCTTCCCAACTACAGCCATTTCCATGGCTCAGTGGCAGTGGGAAAGCAGGAAAAGATCCTAAAGGCTTTCTCCATTCACAGATCTATCCAGTATAAAGGTCTGGGCCCTATATGGGCAGCCACTGCTGGTTCCACCCTTGACTGTGCTGTGTATGTGGGATTTCTCTCAGAGGGTAATAAGCCAGAGCACAGCTCTTAAATCTGATGCTGTAAGGAGATCTATGTCTGCTCACTCCACTCTGATGGAGGGAACAAAAGTGAGTACATGCACCAGCACTACAATGATTTGTGGAATCAGTATCATCTCAGCTGGTTTTTGGTGGCAGTTTTTCTCTACACCTTCCCCAAGCCATCTTATTTAACAGGGTAAATATGGCAAATTTTATGTTGAATTTCTTTTATGGGACTTTAAAATTATGTGGTACATCAATCCCTACAAAATTCTGTGTTAATTGGTCACTTAGGACCTTTTTTTTATATTTTTTGCTTAAATCCTGGCAAAACCTTAGCTTACCTTTTATATAGCCTCATGCACCTTAATCAAAACAGAGCTATCGCCACAGTTTAAAAAGTGGAATTTGCTAACCAATTTAGTGGTACGAGTCCCATTAAGCCACTTGGCACCACTCCCATAGCCACAAATCCTCAGGTCTGCTTGTACAGGTGGTGAGTCTATAGTGAAGGTATTGCAAAGGATATCATGATATTAATTTACACAATAATTAAATACAAACTGAAGAATAGAAACTTGCCTTTATTCAGTAATAGTGAGTACTCAGATCAACTGGGAGGGGTAGCAATTTCCTATCTTCCTGCCACATATTCTTTGTTAGCAATGCAGCTTCCCTATAACTGAAGTTACGAAATGCAGAGTTTTCTCAAACAAGTAAACATTTTTTTGCAGTCTTTATCTTAACACTGCCCCCTCTTCCTCAGCCCCTTCAAATGATTTGTAGAGAAGTGCATTGGAAACCAAATAATCTCAGCGTCTTTTGCTGCACTTTCTGCCATCCAGAGTCAGAGTGCCTGGAAAATGTAAAAAGCACAAACCCCGTTGTCATCGTGTAATGGGAACAACTTAGTGTATCTAGATATATAGGAATAGTAGGATAAATGGTACAGTAAATGCTCGTTTTTAAGAACAGTTGAGTCAAGGAATGATATGACCTCTACACACAGATTTTAATGTTGGGGATCTCTAAGCCCTGCCTATTCCTGCAAATTACTGTAGCAAACTACTTAATTCTTGGAACAGCAAGTTACTATTTGGTGTCATGAGGCCTGGGCAGCTGCAGAGAATTACTTAGCCTGGAAGTGAGATATTTCTTTGGGGACTGTATTAGAATTGTGATTTTTGCTGTTGCAGTCCTGGAAGCCTCCTGGTGCTGTCCTGAGAAGGCATCTTGAGTCTCACCTCCTGCAGAACACTGCTTGGTAAGGGTAAAAGCCATTTGATAGGTTGTCTAGCTGCTGCTGGCTTGAATGCCACAGCTGTCTATGATCTAGCATGTTTTCCAGATTTCTAGATATATCTTTCTCTTTTTTTTTTTTTTTTAATAATTATTTGAAACATGGAGTTATCCACTGGGGAAAAAATGAATTTCTCTCAAAATCTTCAGATCTGTTTATCATTTGGGAAAACATGTTTTAGCTGAAACACAGGGAATGCTTTCATCAGACATACCAGTTACAGGCCTCAAATACTGGATGAAATCTGCTGGTGAAAGGGCAGACTAGATGACCCACTGGTTCCTCTTGGCTTCCCATTATGTTAATTTGCTAATCACATCTGTGGGATTGAAAGTGTCTTCAGAGAGTTAGGATGGCCAGACTATTTGTTATGTTAGCTCAGTTAATGCCCTGGACTGGGGAAAAAGAAATCCAGCTCACTTGATGTCCTCCAAACACAGGAACTGGCTGATGCTTTTTGTATTAGATCAGCCCATGTAGTGATTAAAAGAACTTACGTGGAACTCAAAGTTGTTTTTCCTTCAGTCTAGCAACCAGCAATCACACTAGCGAGCCTAATTCACTGCTCTGTTATGTTGTAACCCTGCTGGTTTCAAGAGACTCATGCTGGTGTTGAAATAATCTAAAAGACCAGTGTGTGAAACGTAGCAGCTGAAATATATAGACTGTTTAAAAAACTTACTAAATCTGGAAAGTTGATTAGCAGTTGTGGGTCTTTTCTTTCTTTCTTTCTGTTTTTTTTCTTTTTAATTAAATTATTTTGATTAATTTAATTATTTTATATTTTAGTCCTAGACATGGAGTCTCGTAATTTGGGAGTTGCCATAAAAGTTATTGAAACTACTGTCTGGATGTTTTTTTTTTTCTTGGGCATCTGTTTATCTTCCCTTCAGTTCATGATTGTTCCTTCCTCCCAGAGTATTCTTTGGTGCTTTGTTCAACACAAGGAGGCTCCTGCCATTTCCTTTGGGCCATGTGAACTTGTCTGAACACTAAAAGTGAGCAAAGAGAGTACTTTTTCTACTTTTATTCTGCTTTCTGATTTGAATGTTTTCCCACATATTGTTTTCTGTCATCTCACACCCTAACAAGATATTATCACAGATGATAGCACAATCTATTATGAAACACTTAGGGCTTGCCAGCGGTTTTTATTTGACACTTTAATAATGATCTTTAGAAGAGAAGTTGGAATTGCAAAGAACAAAGAATCTCCAGATGTCCTAAAAATGTATGACGTAGGAGTTGAGAATATTTCTCTACTTGAAAGATTTCTAATTTTCATTTGAAACAGCACAGTCCCGCGTTAAACTCGCCTGAATTATAATGAATAGCATTTCATTTACAGATTGTCTCTTAGATTAACCCTGTACCCTTGATGTGTCTGGTTTATTATCAAAAGTGCACTCCTTGCTACTTCTATTCTCTGTGGTTCTGCAAACCTACTTTAACAAAAACGTTATGTCCGAACATAATTCTTCTTACAGCTCACCTTCTCCTCCGACAGTGAAAAAAAATGTCAAGAAACTAATTATGAGGTTTTGGCACACATCTTCTGAATTGCAAGCTACTTCTCAGCGTCAGTATTTTGTACTATTTGAATTGTGCTGTACAGTCACATACTGTAAGCTAATTGCTTCCATGCAAGACTTGTAGGAAATAGAAAAGCAAAGTTCCTGTGGTGAGTTTTTTGTTTTTTTTTTTTTCCCGGAGGTTGAACTGAGCCTGAAATAGAGAAATTCCTCCTCTACTCTGGTTTTCATCTTTGGTTTCATGTCTCTTTTATTCTTTTGTTTAATCACACAAATTGGTATACATGAATGTAGCGGGTTTCTCACCATGAGTTCAACTCAGGTGTCATAAAAGCCTAACCAGTAGACGCACTATGCTTGATCAGATACTGTAGGGAATATAGGGATACAATAAACAGATTATTTAAATGAACTGAGTTATAATTCCAATGTTTTGTTAAAACACATTTGTGTAATTATGTTGGCTTACATGTCACCAATCCTACCTTTGGAGAGGTAATGGCCATTCTGGATGATCCTGTCAGTGGAGTTCCCCAGCTGGACACACACAATAGATAAAAATGAAGAGGTACCAGCTTAAAACTTCCTCCTCTTCATTCTTAACAACATTTCAAGGGAGGTTTATCTTAATTTCCTTTCTGAACCTCTGCAGCTTCTTTTGCTCACTTACTTACATGTAGACTTTTGGTAAAGTTGTTGCAATTTTATCGCTTCTTTATTTGGTTTAATGTGAATTACATTCCTTCATTTGCAAGGGGGGAAAACAGTCCTGTAGCTCATCAAGTTGGACTCTTTAACAGTGGGAGGATTTCTAATGTCTTTCTTACATAATTTTTTAAAGGTGTATATATACTTGAACCTTCTAATGCTGTTTCTGATAGCTTGTTCTCTTTCTGAGCTATGCTCTGGAGGAACATGCTTTGTAAATAGTTTCTTTCAAATTTTCATCTTAATGACAGAGCTATTAGGCTGTGATTTGACAATGAACTGCATGGAAGCACAAAGCTTTGCTTGCTGCATTCACAGATTATGGCACAATCACAACAGTTTAAATTTCTTTTGTTCTAAGTAATGGGAATATAGTTTTCTAGTTACCTCATAACCTTATAGTCATTCATCTTAATTATTGTTTTAAAGTATTTTAAATAAAAACAATGCAGTCAGGAACCCAAGCTCAATGCTATATACTACTGTATTGTTAGGAGGAGTACTCTGTAAATTACTTTCTGAAAGCTACCCATCCCCAATGCGTTTTCCAGTGCTGTCTCCAACACTGAGCTCAGATCTGGTGAGCTGGATAACTGCTGGCATAGGCAAATAGCTTTGGTACAAACTATCAAGAGCTCAGTCCTGTCACCTAGAGCTAAACTCTGTGCCTTTGTTGAAAAGGGGAAAAAAAGGGAAATTTCAGAACAGAGCAATTTATTTGATTGAAATGAGTAAAGCACGACCACTTCCTTGGAAAACTGCTCTTGTTCTTGACAAATTCAGGAGGTAATCTGCCATTTGCTGGAAAAAAAACCCTCAAAGACAATATAACCTGTGCTTAGAACAGAAAAAAGTTGTTTTTTTTTTTTTTTTTTTTAACTTATAGGAGCTTTCGAAAAAGAATTTGTTTATTTTGCATCTAAATCTGCTCATAGTTGGATATATCCAAGTAGTTTGTCTTGTCAGCATATTATATATTGCATCTCTAGAAATATCTTTCAGCCTGAAAGGATACTAGGGTGCTTATGAATACATGTATTCATTGCTGTAATGAGTTGTCTTCTCAGAATAAAGCAGGAAGTAAATCAAAGTGATAACTATAGAATTATTATAGACAAGAAAATAACAGTGTTTTTTCCCTTTCATTTTAGAAATGCAGTTTCACTATTATGTTTGTTAAAAAACACTTTCATGTGCTCTCTTTTCTGCACCAATATGCACATATATTCTTGATAGGAATGGCTTTATTCATGTTTCTTTGCTGATTAGAATGAATGTCTCAGTAGGAGAAAAAAACTGCAGTTATGAAAAGCAACCACAAGCCTTCTAGAAGCTACACCCTTGCTTAACTAGTAATTAGTGGATAATTTAATGAGTTCTTGAGTGAGGCTGATAAGGTGTGGGTTATGTGGGTGGTGTGATGATGTCTTCTGGGCTTGTAACCCATTCTTCTGTCTGTTCTTTCACTTTTTTGGGGGAATGCAGCTCTATTGAAGTTAATTCTCTGCGGGTGTTGCGATATCCAGATGGAGCACATGTCTGAGAAATGCTATGTATTTTTAAAGTAAGAACAGCTGCAAAGGGACAACAGGAAAAAGATTACAACAGTATTAAGATCTTGGGGATTTGAGGGGCTCATGCCCTGGAGATCTTGAAATCTGAAGGGTAGTGCAAGGAGGATGAAGAAACCCTAGGAAAGATAGGGAAGAATGTGTCTCTTTAGGCTACAACTTATTTTATAGGAAATATAGATACAGAAGAGTATTTGTGAACATCTAACTTTTTGAAGAAGGTTTCATACTGCAAGAGGAAGGTGGCCAGGATTTTTTTTTGAACTCCACCAATCTAGGAGAGAAGAGATATGGACAATCTCCCTGCTCCAGGACAAAGGTTAAAGATACCAAAGGAGCAGACTAAACCAAGCCTTCTTGTCTCAGGTGTGGGGTCTCCGATACTTTGTGTGTCTTAATCAGACTGTGCCCTCCATTGTGGGAATATACTGCTTTGTGGTATATCACGGTTTCTGTGCTGTGGGACTTCAGTATCCTAAACCCGTAATTTAGAGAACTAAGTCAATAACATCCTCAAGAGAATAAAATCGATAACATCCTGAGCTGAGATGGCCCTGTGTGTTTACCTTGATCATTGTAAAAAGAGCGTTCTGTCCTTCTGTGCTTTCATATAGGAAATGCTATGAGTCTTGTAAAATTCCAAATATAAAATACAGGTCATTCCAGAAAAAAAAAACAAACCAAGACTATGACTCTTGCTAAGGGAGTGAAACCTGCTGAAAACGTCATCCAACCTCTTCAGATGCATTTAGAAGCAATTAAAATGATCAATAGGTTCTAAGAAACCCTTTGTATGGTTTTCAGATATTCATTCCCCCTCAGCCCTTGTTATAAATTATTGTTGTTGTGTGAACATGGTCTTTATTCCTTTGAATGTGTATATAGAGCTTTGATGCCCTACTTACAGCCTTCAGGATATTATAGATATTGTCATGGAAATGGTTTGTCATTTTTCAAAAAGAAAATTCTGCCTCCAGGGTGCTTAGTATAACCTTATTAATCATTACATGGGTAAAAGGCTTTGTTGAAACATTGGTGCTGCTTGAAGCTGATATTCTAATAGGAGCTAACACTATCTGGCTTGAGGCAAGCAAGGCAGAAATATCCTCTGTAATTCTTGGTTAATAACTTCCATTATGCACTCTTCTGCTCATGGCAGGTGGCTGGAACTAGGGGATCTTAAGGTCTTTTCCAACTCCAACTATTCTATGATTCTAAGGTCCTTTTCTTTTGGGATGAGAAAGGGAACAATTTCAGAGTGGTACAATATGCCAGCAGTGTTCCAGCTATTCTGCTCCTGCTATGCCTATTCCTGATGGATACCAATGCCTGGAAGCCTTAGTTACTAGCAGAGGTGGACCTGAACCAAAATTCTCAGCACAAAGTTCCTCAGTTTCAAGGAAGCTTTTCTGTACCAGGCTTTTGAAGTTCAGGCCTTTGTATAGTTGTTAAATTTACTTATTAGCAACATGCAATATTCTAGTTAGGAATAGAGGAATTAATTAGGATTAATTTAGCGATTAACTAAAATGTTTGGCTACATTAATGATTGTCTATCTTTGCTTTTCACTAATAATTGGTATGCTTTTCCTTGGGGTAACGAGTGTTTAAGTGATTTGAGAGTCTGACAGTATGTCCTTTATGATATCACCATTCATGGTGAGTATTTAAAAATCAAGAGAAAGAAATTATGTGTATAGATGTGTCTGGCACAACTAAAACTTTTTTTAGGCCTTAAGAAATCCCAGAAAGTGCTCTCTGTGGTAGGGTTGCCCAGATATTCTGGGGTCTTCTGAGGAAAAGAGGGCTTTGTTCCCTATGCAGCCTGGGGCAGCAACACGTACTTGAAATCTGCAAACCAGTCTGTGTATCAGGGCAGAATGACACTGAGATTTCCTTTGCCAAACTTTAGGCCTTTTTGTAGAAAGGGTGTTTTGCTTTGAAGTTATTAATGTTATATGAGATTTGTGTTCCCCAGCAGTCAGTGGAGCTCCACAACTTCAGGAATGACAACACAGAAATTCCATTTATATGAAAATTGGGGACAGAAAAAAACGCATGTTCTTTTGCATTCGGTTTACATAAAATAACATAAGTAAATAGATGTAAGAGGTAAATGAGGATGCGGGCACTTTAATTTTGTGAGGACAGGGTCTGAGTTAATTTCTTTCAGTGTATTCAGTGACAAAAAGAAAATTACAGGGAAAGACAAAAACAAAATTTGAATTTTTTTGTTCTCAGTGAAAACTTCAAAGATTAAAAGCAAAAATCCAAAGCTTTTCATGAATGTTCAGGATTTAGAAGCAGGCCATTTATCACAGAAGAAGAAATCATGTTTTTGAATGAAACGTTGCATCTGGCTTAAAATCATAATGAATGATGGGGACAAGCCACTAAATTCATCAGGTACATAGTGCACTTAAAAACCTGTCCTGTTCCAGTATTGCTGACATGAGTGAAAACATTGCCTTTCATGTCAGCAGACCACGACTGAACTGTAAACCACGGAAATACTGTTTAGGAGATGCTAAATCTTCAAAATACCAAGCAGTTTTATCGATATACTGAGTTCCCTTGTTCCCCACTAGCTCATAGGGTTAGACTCCACATTATGAAATATAACTGGCTGTTATGTTGCTCCTTCATTTAGGAATCATGATATTATCCTTTGTTTCTTCTCAGTGTAATTTTTTCCTGAAATACTTTTGTGCTTTCTCTTGCCACCCTTCAGGGACCGGGGGATTTCTGCATAAAATGGGATTACAGACTAGAAACAATTGATCTCCTGAGCTGTTGAATTTAGAGCTCATGAGAACAAAATTTACATGTGGGACAAAGAAAGCACTTGGAAGACATCCTATTGCTCCCATTCTGTAGGTCAGGACTGATTAATTATGTCTACTGTTGCAGCAATTTGTTTTGCAACAATCCTCACAAACTTATCCAGCTTCCTCCTAGCAGTAGTCTGGGTTTGGTCCTGCCAACGTGGTTATGGAATGTGCCTGTTCTCCTGGCTGGGCACCCTCTGCTAACCTCCAGCCTGCAGCTTTTGTAGTTCATCTTTGCACATTTGTTCATGTGTCTATGTCCAGTTGAATAGCTATCCTCTCCTTATGTCTGTCCTCATAACAATATACATTTCAGGCAGCAAGCATATTCACTCTCAACTTTTTCTCTGCTTACCTAAACAAGCTAAAATAATTTAGTTCTTTTCTTGTAAACAGAGCTACGGTCAGTACTCTAGATAAAGCCTCACCACTGCTTTGCACAACAGCCTTAATACTTCATATCTTATCTAAATGTATCTGTTTAGAATAATTTTAAGGACCATGTTAGCATTTTTATGAGCACATCACTTTAGTGATGTTCTCCTTAAAAGGGAACTGCTGCCTGAGATGATAGTGTTTTCACAGAGCATAGGCTTCATCCACTGCCTTTAAATAATTTTTCATGGTACTGCCATCTCACAATTAGTCTTTTACATGTTTTGACATTACTTAATAAACCTTGTCATACTTCTGACATAATAGCTTATTTGTTCTTTAATTTAGGGACCATTTTTTTTGTTGGGGCTTTTCAATAGTACTGTAGCACTAGACAAAACCCAAAATAATTCAGGAAGTAAACATGGAACAGAATAACCTAGCTCTTTGCTGCTGTTGTTTTTTCAACATTTACAGAAGCAGAGGACCAGCCTTTGCTAGAATTCAAAAAGCAAAAAAAAATACTTCACAATTTATATGTCCTGAGACTGAAACTCAACCTGAACTTGCTTAAAACACATAAAAATACTGCTCAGAGAGGGTGAGAAGTCAATTTTCAGAATAGGAAAAAAAAAAACAAAAAACAAACGAGAGACCACAGCTAAGAAAATACAAGGAAAGAAAGACTAGACACTAAAGGAATGGACATAAGAATGCGAAGGTACCTCAAAGGAAACCATAATCAACAAACACAGAGAGAGACATTGCTGGAAAAACTTTGCAGTTCCACGAAATCTTAACCAGCCAAGCCACGAGTCTATAGTTGTAGCAGCTGTTAACTTCACAGTCATGGAAGACATGGCTCCTGAAGATATGCCAACAAAGTACAAAAGTCAAGTGTGGATCTATTGTAATAATACTGGCTGCTTGGGTTTGTTCTTTTTTAAGAAAGAGCAATCCTTTGCTCATTGTGAAGTTGTATCTGGGGAGAAATTGCTTATCTATTTAGACTGATATACTGAATATCCTGGCAGTAAACTGTGCTTTTAACTCCTGCTGCATAGTGCTATTTTATTAACAAAGTGAACCACGATGACATTTTAGAATTTATTACTTCAGCTAATTTAGCATGTATAATGATTCAAAAAAAGGTCTAATTCAAACACACTACAGGCCAGCAAAGAACCATTGCTACCTGCTGTGTGCTTATTCATGATACTGTTTCAATAGGTGCTACTTGCTTGTCTTTTATTACCAGTTGGGGATATATAGGATTTTAATTAGTTCTTCACTTTTTTTTTTTTTTGTTAGGAAACTACTCTGTTGCTTCTCCTGGCATTCAGTGGATGGAAGCCACTTAGCATATGTCCATAGCAGCAACTAAGGCGAACTAAGGTGTCCAGGGTTCAGCGGTAGCAGTCATTTTTTTTCTCCTTCTTAGTAGCTGATGCAGCACTGTGTTTTTGACCTTTGGCCTGGGAACAACACTGATAACACCGATATTTTTAGTTACTGCTCAAATATTTAGTCTGACCAAGGACTTTCTGAGTCTTGTGCTCCTCCAGGGAAGAGGCGAATCCAGGAGGAAGCAGAGACAGAACACCTGACCCAAACTGACCAAAGAGGTATTCCATACCACAGCAGGAGACACCCAGGATGTGAAAACTAGGGGCAGTTACCCTGAAGAAAGGGTTCATTGCTTGGTCAGGCTGGGTATCAGTCAGCAGGTGGTGAGGAGTTGTATTTTCTTCCCTTGTTGCTTCCCTTGTCATTATTGTTATTGGTGGTAGCAGTAGTGATTTGTGTTATACCTTAGTTACTGGGCTGCTCTTATCTCAACCCAATTCTTTTGATTCTCCACCTCATCCCTTCGGGAGCTGGGGGGAAGAAAAAGGGGAGAGTGAATGAGAGAACTGAGTGAGTTATGGCTGGGCTTAAACCCTGACATAAGGTCATCATCTACCCTACAATTTCCATCCCACTATGGAGCCCACTCTTGAACTGCAGCCTTTAATCCTATAAAGGTGTACCAGTAACAACAACACCATGACCTGTTCCTGATTTCTGGTCTTTCTGCACTCTCTATGTACTGCATATTTTCCAGAAAAGAGTTAGGAATATGAAGGCTGATTCCAAAAAAAACTTATCAATACAACACAAACAGCCTCTGGAAGGCTGATGGAGAGAGATTTCATGATAAGATACACAGAAAGTGACTTTGCAGAAAGTGGCTCTTCTGAGTTGATGGTGACCTGTCAGGGTCATACCTCAGTGTCTTCTGTGGAAGCTTACCTTGAATTGCTTAGCTCAAAGTCTGTGCCTTGAAGTAGTTCTTGGAAGCTATTTCAGCTTTTTGGATTAAACCCAGCATGCACAGTAATACTGAAGAATATAGAGTCAGTCTGTATTGTTTCATTTCTATGCTAAGACAAAATAGAAATTGTCAGTTTTCAGGAGACAATGGAGAGAGTATTAACCTTAACGTGGTCACTGTAATTTGAAAAGCAGAGTCTGAAAATTGTGAAAATAGATGCTGCATTACAAATAGTTTCAAGTATATCGAAGTCAGGTCTGCTGTAAAACAAAAGCAACATGCACAGGCTCTTTCATCATCTGGTTGCTTAAAAAGGCTGTGCTCTATGGCTGAAAATTAGCAACACATTGAAGCTCTTGAAGCTGATGATATGAAGGAAACTAATTACTTCTGAAACCAATACCAAACTATTTTCAGTTAATGTTATCTCCTGCTCCACTTCAAAGGCTGAACCCCAGGCTAATTCAGAATACACAGCAAGACCATTTCTGCAATATCTCTCATTTCTGTTGGAGGAAACAGTGGACTTAATACACATGTATTGTCCATCTGAAGTACTTGCCAGCAGATACTGTTGTATGAGAATAGTATAGGGGTACATAGTCAGTTGCCTGACTGGAACCCTTTTGTGTGTATGAGACATTGCTTTGAGGGTTATCATACTCCCATGCCTTGGTGCACTTTGAGAAAGCAGTGCAATTACAGGACAGGCACCCTAGAGCAGCTGGAGACATTACTGTCACCTCTGCAGAGGTGTGTAGTCTTGCACTAAGCTTGCAGACGAGCCTGTCTCATTCCTGCAGTCCCCACCAGTGCCAACTCCAGTGGCAGGGGGTCATTAAGCAATCCAGCCACAGCAGCGTCTCCAAGTGCTTTGGTCATCTGCAAAGCAAATATGAACTTTTATATCCAGGGACAGATGTTGTAGAGGTTTGGAGAATATGTACGGGAAAAGTGGAATCACAGCAGATAAAGGAATTTGCTTAAGTCTGTTTCAGATCTCTAACCTGCCTCTGTATTTCTGAGCTCCTGAAATTTTGAGTGAATTATTCTGGTTTTGTTTAGGGTCAGCTTAACTTGTTTCTTTATAGAGCACATATGGACCTGTCACTGGACTATTTAACTGACGCATTTACAGTAATCATTCATCTGGCATGCAGCCATTAGCATATAAAACACTAGGTCTGCAAAGTTAACTTTAATAACGATATATTAAAAATGTTCAGCAGACTTCCTCACCTTTTTCCAGAAAAACAGTCTGTGGGCTACCACATTTGCTCATAATTGGGCACAACAACCGAAAAACAGCCATAAAAAGACACTGTAACCTGCTGGAGAAGAATGTTTCTCTCTCTATTGATGAAGCAGCTATTTAGACCTATTTTTTTCAAGACCAGTGAATTGGATTGGCCAACCTTCACACCCACATTCATTTAATTTCTTTGTATGATACATGTGACTGCTCATAACTAAAACACAATCACATTCCTTGTTGCATGGCTCCTGCTGGTACAAAGCTTTTGCAATTTTACATAGGTTTGACATAGAGATATGGGGCTTGCCTTCCAGATACATTGCCTGAATACTTTTGCAGTATTTAGCAACCTCTGGAGGTGCAGTGCTCCGATTTTCCTGTGTTATTTAACTGCTGCTGGAGAGGTCTCCTCTCGTCATTGGTTGCCACACAGTCTCTCTGTCTTTCAGCAAAACTGTCATTATTTAGCACAGGAAAGAGTTGCTCGGTGTTTCCATTTCTTTCTTACACACTCAAGTAATCACAAACTAGGAGACTAGAAAGTGTAGTCTGTGTAATCGAGTTGCATACTGAATGCAACTGAATGCAACTGAACTGTATTCATCTCAGGCAAGTTGTTTTGATTTTTAAACTTTCCAGTAGCAGAAATTTGTGCTTCAGATTCAATAATGTAGGTAATGTTAAAAAAACTTTCACAAGCACTTGTTTAGGCAAGGCTGTATGTACAGAAATTGCTAAATAAATTTCAGTGGCTTTAATCAACATGACATATAATGTAATGGTGAAAAACAGCATGGGAAAATTTTCATGCAGAAACGTGCTATCAGGCAGTTTTTCTTCAAGTAAAACAAAGCCCTAACGGCCGAGAAATGTCAAAACTTTCTTTACATGCGTGGTGAACAAACTCAGTTCAAAGTGTAATCTTGTGCTCATTTCTCGATACTCAAATGTTTACATAATTGGAGAAAGATTAAGGACAAAAGCAAAACTTACTACCAAGTGCTTTTAGTTTTAAATCTTTGTTCAGAAAAAAAAAAAGTTATGTCACTTTTGCAGCAGTACTTGGCAACCACTTAATTAATGCATGATTGAAGATCTACTACAAGGGGCAATCATTCAAGTACAGTAAGTAGCTATTTTTGTATGAGCTGTTCCTGCATTCCTTCCATGCTTTGATGAACAGTGGAATTGTTGACATTTAAAGTGTCCTTATTCCCATCATATTTAGTGTAAGTAGAAATAAATAAAGCTTTTGTACCCTTGGCCTTCTTATTTCATGTTCTCTACAAATTCAGACAGACAGTAGGCTACATTTTTGAGGTTTTCTTTGTAAATATAGCAGCTATAGCCTGACTTGTTGAAAACCAGCACCCTCTCTCCACAAAGTAAAGCAAAATGCCATTATTGGAAACTCTGGAGAACATTTAAGATGTCTGAGAGTTAAATTTGCACATAAGCAGAAAGCGTACGTATTTGTGATAGCAGTTGTTTGTAATGTCTGTCTGGTTTCAGATTTTAAAGGTATCCATGAAATCACACCGCAGAAGGATCTGGAGTACTGAAGTCCCACAATATAACATTGAAATATGTAGGTAATATGGCATATGAAAAAAAAAAATCTGGCTAAATTAAGGCTGACAGGTCTGTTTTGAAATTAAGGGGGGTGGGAACAAAATAGGGCAAGATGATGGGATGCTATCCAAAAGAAAGACTATTGATTTTCAGTAATTAACCCCTGACAAAATTAGAAGTTGGCCAAGCAAAAAGCTTACCCCAATAAAATATATGTCTATGGAGAATATTATTCCTCTGGCAGTATGAGATTTGAAATTTCATGTGAACCTGGGAAAGTTTGGGAGATGCAGGTGTATTCTCTTGACCATTTAATAGAGGGTCTGTGAATCTGAGAACAGGTCTAGATTATGTTTGTGTCACCCTGGTCTCAAAGCTCTGTTCAGCTTCAGCAGGAATGCAGGTAAGTGAAGTGACATAACTGCTGCTCAGATAAAACCTAGCAGGCAAAACATTAAGTCTGTGAGTACAGATGCCTTAGACAGTGTTTTGCCACTTGTATTATCAATTTAAGGGAGAAATTGTTGAAGGCACACATAGCATTTTCAAGGTGATGCAGAAAAATTTATTTAGAAGGAAACATGAAAGTCAGTTGGGGAAAGAAAAACCTGAGAAGGTCCAGAAATATTTCCTCCTGAGTTCAGTGAACAGTAACATTTCGAAAGCAATTGCGCCTTGTCAGGTATACTGAAAATACAGGCCAAACTAAGCAAAAATGCTCATACTAACCTATAATTTTCCTCTCATTCCCCAGCCTTATTCTCTTGGAACAAGCGAGTATAGCTTTGTAGTATTAGCTGGAAAAATGTGTGTAGTGGATCTAAACTGTTTTGTTCCATTAGTTTAAGCTAATCTTACCATGTTGGATTGTACATATCAAATGATTTTTGAAAATTGCATTCTTGAGTATACTTGAGATGGCAGACACCGAAAATAAGATGTAGATTCATGGGCATGTTTGCTGTCAAGTGACTGAAACAGCTAATCCTAGGAAAAACAACCAAAACCAAACACAAAGCATCAGTTTAACATCCAAGATATTGCTGTCAGACCATTGCCTCATGTTATAAGATTTCAAAACAGCAACACTGAGATGTGGTCAATCACCTATTATTGACAGTCAGTTTGGCTGAAACAAACAAACACTGACCAACTTAAAAAGCCCAGAACTGGGCTAGCAGCACTATCTTAAAATGGCCGTGTCATTTCTGAAACCGACTGGTTAGTATGTATGGATATCTCTGCATAGCGTGGTCTTTGGCCAGAAAAGTAACCTTTCGTCAGAAATTAGTTACTCTGGTTTGAACAATGAGGGGCAAGAAAGGGAAACAGTTCATTTAATAAATGCCTTTTTTTTCCAACCAAGATATTTTTCTTACAGCTTCCCATTCTGCATGCCAAAAAGCATCTTTCAGAGAGAGAGAGAAGAAAAGTACAGAAAAGACACAAAGCATGTGAACATGGCAGATCCTTCCAGCATTTTGTGCTGCACTAAAAGTGCAAAGAAAACATAAAGTGATGAAGAAACAGGGTTTAACTGTCCAGCTTTTCGTTCCTGCATTGAAAACTATAACCTGGGGCAAAAGATTAGCAAAGAAGGCCAGCTGGAGAGTTGAAGGAAGCAGGAGAGCTGGTGGTTTCAGAGACATTTCACTTTCCCCGAGCCAGCTAAACAAATTAGTGTGCAGCTCTGACTGAGCAGCAGATTACAGACACTTGAGCTGGGTCTCTGAGTGCAACTGAAGCAGCGCTTGCTTTCCTGAGCCAACAGAATGCTCATTAGCTTGTTCACATTTGTGAGCACAGAGCTGAGCTGGCGTGATTGCTGCAGGAGAGGAAGGGATTGTGGATCAGACTAGGGGGAGAGAAAGTATGGTCTTCTGCCGCTGGTGGTGGGAAGGGCTGAAGGTGCTGAGCAAGCATTATTAGCTCAGTCTCCTGCTCCATAAAGGTGACACACTCTCCAGACAAGCTGGAATTTGGCTAACGCATCCCTCCTTGCAGATAATACTCCTGTGAAAATTGAAGTTGAAAATGTCTATTATACTTTGCTCTTCTTTTATTTATTTTTTTTTATTTTTATTTTTTTACTGTGGCAAGTGCTGACAGATTAGAGAAGCATTTTATTTCTGACACTGAAGAGGAATCCATATGGCTGGGTACACTGGGGAGAGTATGCTTATTCTTAGAAATTATTATCCTAGTAATTATTGCTAAGTACTTTAAAACAATGTATGATGCGATAAATACAGTGAGCTCAGTGGTGCCCAAAAATGGAGGAATACAGAATTTACCCTAAGCATTATCATTGCAAGACACAAAGCAATAAGAAAGATGAGGGGTTTGCAGGCTTCACTCTGTAATATCAAATTACTCCAACTCAGAGTAGTGCTGAAGTCCACTGAAATCTATAAGAGTCTTTTTTCCTTGGACAGGACCCAGTTGGAAGAGACAGACCCTTCTGAGGCCACTGCTCACCTGAGTGCCTACCTCCCTCCTCACTTGGTTCCTCTCCTCTCACAGCTCCCACTCTGCATCAGTGCTGGGAGGAATCTGGCCAGCTTGCCTGGTGCTGGTGACGGTTGGGAATTCCTCTGTGTAGGGGAAGAATGTTGTTATGTCTAATGTTTAATGCGGTACTGGCACTGGGAGACTGCAGGCAGATTTGTTTCTTTGACAGGCTCTGTTAACTTGACTTTCTAAGGGTAAAATCCTACATTCATATCTGGAAGAGCTTCCATAGGAACGAATCAACCGGTTGCACTGTTCAGCAATCACTCAGCCCCAGCAGGGCTGATAAGCAGTGCCTGGCTGGGGTCTCTGCTCTACTTTAATACCGCCACAAAACAGGTCAAACATGACCCTTAGTTTGGGTCTGTTCTTGCAAGAGCTTCCCAAGGGCACAGTTCTGTGCATTGTGGGTGGTTTTGTCTTTCATAATTATATTGATAAGGTTCGAGCCTTTTGAATCCTTCATGGAATCAAAAATACTAGTAGCCTCCAAGATTACCTTTCAGAATACATGAAAAACGTCCTTGTATCTTCTAGTTGCGGAGTAATACTGATTAAATTATGTCTTAAAGTAAAGAAATGCTTAAAGATATTGCTGGTGATTTATATGGTTTATAAGACAGACCATTGTTTTGAGAGCAGCATGTGCTTATTCAGTGGACACACTTGGTGCCATCAAACATAACTGTCAGTGACAAAAAGGTATTTTGCCTTCAATTTGAGAAAGCATAAATATTTGAATCAAAGCAAAAACATAGCTGCAGTTTCAAAAGACCAGTGGAAAGCCAGCAAGAACCGTAGAGATGAGATTCAGAGCAACCCTGAGGAGAGGGACTTGGGGGTGTTGGTCGATGAGAGAATGAACATGAGCCAGCAGTGTGCTCTTGCAGCCCAGAAAGCCAACAGTATCCTGGGCTGCATCAAAAGGAATGTGACCATCAGATCGAGGGAGGTGATCCTGCCCCTCTACTCTGCTCTCGTGAGACCTCACTTGGAGTATTGTGTGCAGTTCTGGAGTCCTCAACATCAAAAGGACATGGAACTGTTGGAAGAAGTGCAGAGGAGGGCCATGAGGATGATCAGGGGACTGGAG
>JASSUY010008716.1:0-11221 GCA_032466535.1 Forpus xanthops
AGGAGTTTTCCCATCCTCATCTCTCAAATCAGGATTTGCACCATGTCTTAACAGAGTCTGGAAACAAATATTTTTAAATGCATATGTGTGTGTGTATATATATATATATATATATATATATATATATATATATAAAAAAATTAAGATTCAGCCTGCCAAAATAGTAAAGATGTTTTCCATACACTTTTCCTACACTCTTCTCATGGCTATAAGAAAATAAGCACATTATATGCATTTTATATCTGTAGAGCTAATATGCAACTTTTTATTTACGACACTGCCCTGTCATGATGAAAAAAATTGTTTTCATGAGCACTGTAAAGAACATTTAAGTATTTGACAGTGCACGTTAGACATACTGCACTGAAGACATTTTGTACAGAACAAGGCAAAAAACCAGCATAAGGCTAAGCATCAGCTTAATTCATACCTTTGCTACCTGAGGTCTTCCAAAACATGCTGCATAATGTAATGAGGATGACCTCTGACCTCTGTTTACATCAGCACCCCTTTCACAGAGAAATTCTACCTATTAAATAAGAAAAAGGAAATTAGTTTTTTCCATCTTTCCTTATTTAAACAGCCTAAAAGTCTTTATGATTCTGTAAAACTTACCATTTCCTGAGTTCCAAAAGCTGAGGCCCAGTTTAAAAGAGTTTGTCCTACATCATCCATAAAGTTTACTTCAAAAGCTGAAAGATGCAATGCAATAAAAGAAGTTAAAGCTCCCAGAATTATAAATTAAACTTCATCAGTGTTCCTTAACACCAGGTCTTAAAAAAAAAAAAAAAAAAAAAAAAAATCAACATCCTCAACAATTCTAGGGAAGCATTTATGCTCTCAATTGCAATTAAAAAAAGTAGCATAGCAATTATTACTAACAAGACGTGTTGTGTATTTAACAAAATCAGTACATAAAGATTTTCAAGGCTCTACCTAAGCATTTCTTGTAACACCACAGATTATAAAAAGATACTTCATGTCATTTTCTTTTTCAGAGTATTTCTGCTTACCTCCTGTATCAATAGCATCTATTAGTGCATCAGTATCCTTACTGCGGATGCAATCTATCAGCTGCCGATGAGAACGTTCCCCAGAACTATCCAGTCTTCGCAACCCTGGGATTCTGCCTGTAGATCCAGCGCTGGATTTTGGCAGGGCTTTTCTCCCTTCGAACAGTAGCACCAAAAGAAGATCTACTAACCGCATTGTATCCAGTACACATCTCTCGTCACCCTGCAACGCACTTTCTATAGAATCTGGAAGTTCAGATCTTAGGAGATCCTGGAAATAATTAAAAGTCTGAACAATAAAAAATATACAGGGCTTTAGAAAACACTATCAGAATCGGGCTTCATTTCCATATGAAATGTTTCCTTTCTTCCCCTCTTTATAAATAACCTGTATGTATGTATACATATAACAATGACGCCTAAAACTATGTATTGATATACAAAATAGCAACACAAATCTTGCTTATATTAAAGTACACAAAGGGAAAAACCCTATGAAAACAAAAAGCCATAGCATAAAAGGATTTCTTACATGTGTTACTACTGGAGAGCCTCTACACAGGGTTGACAACAGGCTTACAATAGTTGACACCTGATTACTTAATTTAGAGTCTGCAGCTGTAGCTGGTGCTCCAGTGCTACTCCGTCCTGGTTTGCAAGCTGAAGATGGTCCTGATGCTGTTCCCCCAGCAGCTGCCATGCGAGACAACAACTCCTCAGTTAATCCATGCTTAGCTAATGGGGCAGGGTCAACTCCACGCCGTGTGAATCTGTCAGCTAACGAAGCAAAGCATCTCAGAGCTCCATCTGAAACCTAAGAAAGAAGTGCAAGATGTATAATGAAAATTCTGTTAGATGAGAATATGCTAAGTTGATACTTAAGAACACAGGAACATAGAAAGGACCTGATTTCCACAGGTTCCCCTCAAGGTCAATGAACAGAGAAGATGGGCTTTTTAAGCCAGAAACATGGAGTTCAAATCCAACAATGGCCTGAACTGCTCACTGAAAGGCTGTACAGCTGTTGGGTTCCCCTCACTCTTTCTCTCCATTGATGATACATAGAAATCAAGGAAATATTTTTTTTGACTGCAGTTCAGCATTGTGAACATCTCCTTAAGCCCCAAATCAATCTAGAAAAAACGTCTTCAATAATCAAATTGACAAATTCATACATGTTGCAGCACATTTTTAGAATTTTCTAGTTACACATGCTCCTCTTACAGGAAATACAACCCTTTACAATCCCTACTTGCAATCGTCCATTGTCAAGCTGTATTTAAAGGTCTATATTGCTTCTCTTAAATAAAAGAATTTTTTCACTTGTACCAAGCCTAAAAGCAGGACTAACTGAGAAAAGCAGATTTTACCCTAAGATAATGCAGACTGCCCACTGAGCACCTGACCCAAGGATAAGAAGTATTTCTGAGACAGTCAAATACAAACTCCCAAATTTAGGTTTGCCACTAAAGAAAAAAAAAAACAAATAAAAAACACAAAAAAAAAAACAAAAAACCACAAAAAAAACCACAAACCAGTGGTGATACTGTGGAAACAAGTCTTACTGTTGTTTCTCTTAACAATCCAGATAAAAAAAACTGCTGGCCAACTGCCCAGGAAAAAAAATCCAATTTCTTTTCATGATGGTGTTGAAAAAAAAGGGAGGTTTTGCCTTTAACAACTCTCTCATCTATACACTGAAAGTACCTCCATCTTTCAAAAAATTTATACAGGTACATCAAGATGAGCTGCTTCAGGCACATTTGCCTTCATAGACTTGCAGTAGCAAACCAGACCAAGTGTCAAGAAGTAATCAAAAAGAACCACTAAGTAAAAGCTATTATTTTTATTCTTCAAATATCTGTTCTTTACCAAAATCTAAATTACTACATTTCTTACTCCTTAAAAGTCACTAACTTCTAGTACATCCATTCTTTACCAAAATCTAAATTACTACACTTCTTACTCCTTAAAAAGTCACCAACTTCTAGCACAGCCCATTTTCCAAATTATTGTCAGCCATCACAAACCAAGGGCTTAAACACAGTTACTCATCAGCACACAGAACAAGATTAGAGTATTAGCCAGGCATCGTGAAGTTAAAAATCTTGGATGTCCATTAGGTTTGCAAGGCCCTGAAAAACAAAGTTTGTCATGAATAAATGCAAAGCATATTAAACTTCTGGCATGGATCCTGAAGGCCAAGCATTCTGGTTTACAGGGACTCTTTTGCAAGGCATTTTTTCTGTAACTGGCAATGGTCACTACTCATGTCCTCTGTCAGAAATACACAGGAGAGGTTCAGCTCATTTAACACACTGCATTAGTGGCATCAGTTTACAAAGCAAGAGGGTACTTTGGAAGGTGTTTACATTTCTTCTCATGAATTGCAAGTTTAGGAGAAACGTCAAAAAAAAACCCCAGCCAACTTATAGATAAGCTGCTCTTGAGGCCTCATTCATGTTGCCTGAATTTTTCCTTCAAGTGATGTACGTCAACTGGTAGCCCCTACACAAAAAGTAACCAAATCCAACAGTGTAAGAAGATAGGAGGGGAGAATACAGCACCAATGAAACTTTACAAAGCAAGTTGCTGGTTAAATCCATAATACACATCAACATGCACTGTAAACCTGAGGCTTTTTTCACAAAAAACATGTTTCTTCAGAACAGTGGCAGAGATTTAGTTGCTACTGTCTGGGTTATCCCAACCTTAAGCACACTTACCTTAAAGCTTAACTGCTAGCAGAGTAATTTAATTTGAACTTTCATTCAGATCTCCAGCAGCCCCAGCATTTACTTTTTCAAACACATTATAAATTGAAAAACAGTTAAAATACTAGACTTACAGTCTAGATTTCAGGATTAGATTGCCTGAGATGAGCAGTGCATTAATAAAGCTAGTAAACGTTTATAAAACATAGTAGCTTATTCTGACATGGCTACTGTGACAGTCCCCTGCCAACTGGGTCTTTCAAAAAAACCCTAAAAATATATTTTAAAAATTGATCTCACAGGCAAAAAAGGTTTATATGATATGTTGCTTAAACCAGACTGGAGCTGACAGGTATGGAGAAAGGAATGAGGACAGAGGTAGAAACAAAATGGGGACTTGAGAATGATATGGACAAGAAACCTGGCCAGGGTACAGCAAGAATGTGAGTAAAGATCTATTGCAAAGCATTAATATGACATACACAAAAAGGTTCTACTAATAGGAAGAGAATTCCTTTAGAATTAATTTTCTAGATTTTACAAGCATTACTTCATCTCAACTTAATAACACTGCAATAGAAAAGCAGTGCTTCATCTACAGCAGCAGTACCACTTAAGATTGCTTCCACTGTAGTATTTTAGCATTGACTGTGGAAGTTTTAACTGCTCCTCTTAGTTTGGCAAAAGGAAAAAAAAAAAAAAACATTATTTTTGTCTCTTATTTATGCTCAGATTTCATAGTGGCAGAGGTGCAGTCATACAACAACAAATGCTTCAGAAACTATTTCAAAATACACTAATAAAAGTTGCAGGATGTTTTTCATCAAGTTTTCAGAGATCAATTAAGATCATATTCACACAGCAGTGCTTGAAGTCAAACATTAAGCAACAGTTTTATCTTCCTGTTACCACAATTGTAAAGGAAGCTATCATAATATCTAAATATAACTACAATGTAAACATAGTTGTGAAGGTTATATAAAAATACCTAACTATTCATCTGTTAAACATATTAAACATTTAATCTATTACACATACTGGAAGTTAAAATCACACTATATTGAGCTGTAAATTTATATTATTACATATTACATTACCTGATGGTCTTCATGTTTTAATAAGCTAGACAGCGACTCCACACAGATCTCTAATGAAGAATCCTGAGGCTCCATCTTGCCACAGAGTCTGGATACTACAGCCATAGCTGAATGCAAAGTATCTTTATGAACAAGGTGTCCGCTGTCACGAATGAATGTCAGTACACAGTTCAACCCTCCAGCTTCAAACACGGCTCCCGACTCACGGGTACAGATTAATTCTAGCACCTATGACAAAACGAAATTTAATTCAAATGAAGTACACAGAGACAGTTATTTATTTACCCATCTACAAAACTGTTAAGAAAATAAAACAAAAGAACAAAAAACCCACCCTATTTCCTCAACACCCAGCCAGGGCCAAAGCCTCCACTACTCTAGGAGTTACAGTTTTCTTCAAAAATACAGAAGCAAATACAAGAACATCCCCCAACAACATGGTCACAACAGGTATTCATGAGACAGCTGGAAAACAGTATCCTTTCCTGGGAGAATTAAGTCTCTGGATAACACACACCTGAGAGCTCTGAAACTTCCAAGAGTACTATTACTCCACTACTCCAGCGACGTACTTTTGAGCAGACTAGAACTAGTAAATACATGTATCAAGTCTGAAGCCATGGTATTCAAGGACTTAACACCCTTAAAGAGACAGCATATCATCTTTTATAGCAGGTAATTTACCTGTATCTGGAGCAATTCTTCATTCCCCTTTTTTTTTTCGCACAAAATTAGACTTAGCATTCTAGACATGCAATATAAACAGTAAAACTTTCTTCTAATTTGCTGTGTTTCTTTTTCAATACTTTTTTAAAGGAATCTCAGCTTTGAAGAGCAGCAGACTGACAATAAAGATAAGCAGCATCACTGGCATGTATCACACTCTATGGTTATGCTTTGCATTTTAATAAAATGAATAGGATTAGAATATGAGGAAACTCTTCAGAAACAAGAGGCAGTTTTCCAGCTTGTTCATTTCCAGATCATTCCTTATTGAAGAAAAATTTTCAGTACACATACCTTCACACACTGCTCAGCCAAATCTCTGCTAGTTCTGTTGTTAAGCTCAACAACTACTAAACGATTACAAAGTGCTTTGATAGCTCCATCCACTCCCACAATCCTCCGGGTGCATTCGGCTGATACATCCAGGTAATAGGTTATGGCACGAGCTGTTACTTCTAATACGTTGTCTGGAGCACTTTCATCAAGAAAGATTTTGCACAGTGCTGGTAAAAAAGTTCGAGGAGGGCATCTGCAGGAGAAAAAAAGGAAACACACAACAGTATATTATGAAGTTGCGTAAGCTTGTCTACATTAAGTAATTTCATACACTTTCACATTAACAGATCAACATTTTTCAGCTAACATGATTTGCTCAGTTACTTTGTAATTGGCTTATAGCATTCATTTAGAACACTAGGATGCACACATCTCACACATGCTCCAAAATTCCAATCAGTTATCTGAACAGACATTGCAATGGGGCAGCAAACACGGAGGGGAAAAAAAAAAAGAATTCTTGGAATTTTACAACCATTCAGGGAAAAACTTACCCTCTTGGGAAATTATTTTAGGAATTAACTTCACATAACCTAAAAAAGCATTTTTGCTTAACAAAGCTTCAAGGTTCATGATGATAAAAAGCTACTTAAACTTAACCATGAAATATTGATACAGTGACTAAAGATTTTGGATTTGCTACACAACTTAATTCTGTGTGGTCCTTCTTCCCTATGTTATAAGCATTCACACTTGTCTTTTTATCCTATTTTAGCTTCTGCCCCTGCGCCCCGCCTCATTTATTCTCCCTAACCACACTGAGAACATATTTAACTCATTTAGCTTGCTTTCTTCATAGTTTCTCTTCATATCCATGTCTTAGTAGCCTCTGGCTTTCCTCTTTATTGTTAGGGTCATTTCCATATGCAAGGACAGTCAAGAACACCTCCATGACTTCAAAACACAATAAGCAAGCTGCAGCAGTCCTTCTACTCCTCTGATGTATTACGACACAAAACAAAATGGATGGCCATAATAATGCTTCTATTACAGCAGCTGTGGTTAAGATGGATTTGGATCAAAAGTTCTAAGACATGAAGCTATACTTTAAGACAATTTATCTTCCAATAGCATACTTACTCAGCAATAAATAACATAATGATTGCACACTACAGTGGCAGAAGATTTCCAAGGCAGTGGCGGGGACTTAAAGGGAATATATGCTGTGACAGTACTCAAATTAACCGGATACCTCATCCCTAGATGTAGGAGATGAGACTAAATCTACAGGAAGCAAATACTGTAACTTTTCTTCCATTAGGATTTTGGTCTGAAAAGAAAGCCTGAGACTTTCCTAAATTAAAAAAGAGCAGAAGTAATAGAATGCTTTTGGTCTTGAAGACAGGTGAAGTACCCATTGATGAATCATTCTGAAAACTAAGTCAGAGGTCATCCATATCCCATTTAGTACACACAGTGACTCATGCAGTGGCACCAAGTCCTGGGACAGCAAAACACCAATAGTTTCCTACGCTTTTTGAAATAATTAAATAATATTGCCTGATGAATAAATACATTACCCAGTGATCTTTAATAACATAAATTAAAGAGAAGCTTTGATAAAGCAAAATCACATATTTAATACTTATATTGCTCTATCCAGTCTATACTGTCTGTTAATCTTAAGGAATCTGCTATTTAAGTCCACATCTTTCTTAAAGAACTTTGCATTTTGAAGACATCCTCTGGAAAAAGTAGTCTGAAATCTGTATTTATTATTAGATGACCACCATACACAAGAAGTACTAAAGTATATAAAAATTAAAGTGGACAGCACTATTTGAACACGTGCTGTTCTGCTGGATTTTTTTTACACTCAATTTTATGCCATACCAGACAGATCACTAAAACACTGCTATGAACTTGGTGCTCATCCAACATCATATTGCAAGAAAATAAATTTAACAATAAACACAAACCTTAAAAAAAAAAAAAATTAACCAGAACCACCCACGTATAACCACATGGAAGGTCAGGAACTCCACTGCCTCCTCTGCAACTCTAGCAAGCAGAAGTAAAGCATTCCTTATATATGCAAAGGAAGCAGCAGAAAAAATCCTCAACATTTCTGCAGAGAGTTAAAAGCAAATTTAACATTTACATTTTTTCTATGACTTACTGGTTTATAAATAGACACAGCACAAATGGAATTTGACGATATTTTTTTAAAAACGGAAATTTAGAAATTTGGAAAGAATCTATTCTGCTTTTGTGGACCTCACTTGGACTATTGTGTGCAGTTCTGGTATCCTCAACATAAAAAGGACATGGAACTGTTGGAACAAGTCCAAAGGAGTGCCATGATGATTATCAAGGGACTGGAGCACCTCCCCTATGAAGACAGGATGAGAGAGTTGGGGCACTTCAGCCTGGAGAAGAAAAGGCTGCGTGGAGACCTCCTAGCAGCCTTCCAGTACCTGAAGGGGGCCTATAGGGATGCTGGGGAGGGACTCTTCATGAGGAAGTGTACTGAGAGGACAAGGGGTAACGGGTTCAAACTTAAACAGGAGAAGTTTAGATTGGATCTGAGGAAGAAATTCTTTCCTGTATGGGTGGTGTGGCACTGGAATGGGTTGCCCAGGGAAGTTGTGAATGCTCCATTGCTGGTGGTGTTCAAGGTTGGGTTGGACATAGCCTTGAATGACATGATTTAGTGTGAGGTGTCCCTGCTCGTGGCAGGGGGGGTGGAACTAGATGACCTTAAGGTCCTTTCCAACCATAACTATTCTACAATTCTATGATTCTATTCCTGTTCTTACAACACCTGTCCACAAGAACCAATTACCCAGCAGATACAGCAAAAATACAAGGTTAGTAAGAGACTATCATTGCTAGTGAACTTTTTGCCAGTACACAAATGTCAGCACACTGTGTCAGCAACATTCTTATGAGAGCACAGCTCACTGGCAAAAAATGAAGCGCTTGTTTTTTTTTTTTTTTTAAATGCCTTTTTGCCAGAACCTTTAGCTATATTAGAATCATGGAATAGTTAGGGTTGGAAAGGACCTTAAGATCATCTAGATCCAACCTCCCTGCCATGGGCAGGGACACCTCTCACTGAACCATCTCACCAAGCCTCTGTTCAACATCGCCAGGGACAGAGCATTCAAAAATGCCTTGGGTGACCCATTCCAGCACCTCACCACCCTTACAGTAAAGAACTTCTTCCTTGTATCCAATCTAAACATCCTCTGTTTAAGTTTTAACCCATTACCCCTTGTCCTATCACTACAGTACCTATCAGACATTAGTCAGAGCCCACACTTTTTCAATTAGAAGGCAAACAGTAACCTCCAATTCCCACCATGACATTTGTTTTCTGATTTAGAGGAATGATTGCCAGTCCTCCAATAAAGTATCCATGTTGAATCACAAGGTTTCAGGAAGAAACTGTAGATTTGTCATGCACTTCACCTGCAGGAATTACTTGGTTCTCAAAATAAACAGCTACCCAGACTTCAACAGTTTTGTAGACTATGGCAATACACATTGAATTCCTATAAAAGCAGCAAAAAAGAACTTAGCTTGTTCGAAAAAAATTATTTATCCTTTCTGAAAATAGCGCCTGATCTAATTTTAACAAGAGTTTTCACAGAAAATTCTTTCAAGCTACTTTGACCTCTGAGCTCAATGTTCTTGATGCTTGTTTCTTTTAACAGTTTGCATTTGGTCCAGGGGTTGGTTGGTTGGGCTTTTTGTTTGGTTTGTGTTTAGTTTTGTTGGTTATTGCTAGCAACCACGAAGCGGAGAGCTGGACTATACTGTGTAGAAGAAGCAGCAGAAACATCTTATAAAGATGAATTACGGACAATAAGTAGAACTGAAGAACACGGGAGGGGAAAAAAAGCAATACAGAAGCTTTAGTTAAAGGGGTTTTTTTTCGCCTTCTTTTTCCTGCAGCAAATAAAATACCCCAACACACAGGAAATCAAAAGCTTGAAAGCAAACTACAAATTCAGAAGTAATAGAAACGTCAACTTCATTTTTCTTACGTTGTTATCAGGAACGTGGCAAAAATATCAAACCAGAATTTTATCCTGGTCTCCAAAACAGCAAATGAGAGCCACTTATCTTAGCACACAACTAAAATTTAATGTACAGCTGGGTCATCTTCTTCCCCATCATGTCTCTCAACTCAAACAATTCGATTCAAATTCCATACAGTACAGGAATACAAATTAAGTTATTATCCCTAAAGTCATACCAGGCAATGAAACGTGTGTGCAGAACTATTTCTGAGGAAAGCAAAACAGACCAAGATTCTATCAGCCTTGAGTCTCTGCCAGTGAGACTGTCAAAAAGTGCTTTTATTATTTATTGGTTTATAAACACCGCATTAATAATCTATAATGTACGGCTACTACTTTTTCAAAAAGGTCATAGCTGGCAAGAGATCCAACTTGTTTTTTCAAGCCCTAAAGGATGACAGCACCACTGACACTGACTTGGAAAATTTGTCTGTATTCTCAGACACTTGGGCCAAAGCAGCCCACAGTACACCAATTTGCCTAGACAGGACCTCTATGCTGTTGTGTCTACTGCTCTGTAACATTATGCCAGGCCAATACATTGTTGTACTTGGTACTAAGCAGCACAGTTCTTTACAGTTTTGAACTTGTAATGATATCTGCAGGAATATAAAAAATGTTTTCTGTGCCAGCCCAGTATGCAATGTTCTCCACTACTCATATACACCAGCTTTTCTGGACAGTTGCAAGCTTTATAATTCTATGAGACCACAATTACAAAGTTGTATTTGCATGCATTTCTGAAACACATCTTCAAGAAGCCATGCCCAAGCCTCTTCATATAATCTCACCCTGCAGGTGCCAAGAGTTTGAGACAAGGTTAAAAAAAACCAAACCTATCAGTATAAATTATTTATTTCCTAGAATTCAAACAGTATTCTGTTTGTGCAGATTCTTATGATTAGGGTGGTAAATTTCTACGCTGAACCAAGTGAAACAACTTAGCAGCAGGAGCTTCTTGTGACAAATGTAACTGATGGTTCTTCATTAACATCACATAAGACAGCAGAGAGGAAGCAGTGTTTTCCCACCTTAACTCACTGCAGTCTTGTGATAGTTAGACATGTAAGATCAAGACCGAGCCTCACACATTACTAGCTCTGAACTTCTTATCTCATTATCTTCTCCCATCCAGAAAAGCTCCTAATAATGTTTAGCACCTCCTCCTAACCTATTATTTGTCATAGTAGCATCTGAGGGCTCTTGTGACAGGTCAGGATCTCCCTGCACTTCTGTCGTAGTTTGAGGCCCCTCAAACAGTTCTGTGCACCCCCCCCCTCTTTCTTCCCCAGTCCCGGGGAAATGGG
>JASSUY010008718.1:10197-51850 GCA_032466535.1 Forpus xanthops
CACCTCCCCCCTAAGGACCCCCGGTAGGAGCGCGCTGACGAACGCCCGATGTCCGGGACAGGCTGAAACTCGGGACAGGCAGTCCCGGTGCCACCATTCCTGCTGCTCCCCGCCACACGCTGCTGCTACCGGCTGAAAACTAAAAGTTCTACCTACTCCCTGCCTGGGTTCATTCTTCCAGACAACTCCTGGAGCTCAGGGGGAGGCACAGACATTTAAGCAGAGTCCCCAAATGTAAGCACATGAAATAAAACTCGGCGGCATTTTTGTATTATTTAAACAAATTTAATATAATTTTTAAATTAAAAAATCAATCTATTAAAGACATGGAGTCAGGTGCTAATACTGTCAGATATACCCTTTTGGCATGAGTTTTACATCAAGTTTAAGACTTTATACATTGCTTCAACATGTTAAGAAACCATCTTCATACAGTAGCAATAGTGTCAATTCCATACAATATCAAATACCCTTTTTTAAAAAAAGTGTTAAATATATTAGACTCTGATTGCCAAAATGCCATTTTATACACAAAGCTGCTAATACCATGTACACTTCTTACATTTTTTTTCACATAAAATACACGTCATCAAGTTTTATTGGTACATTATTTACTTCTGATGGCTGGAATCACATGTTATTGCAGAGGGCTTGCTGTCATCTGTGGCTACCTCAGACACACAGCAGCACCACGGCCACTGACACTCCCGCAGCCCGTCCGCACTCTGCAGTCTCATGGCTGAAGGCGCAGAGCTGACAATGCTGAGGATGCATCTGCACTGGTTAAAAACCCGTATCTGTGTCCCAGCTGCGGGTGGAGACAATTGCATTGATGCAGGGTTGGGAACAGGTATCTTGAGTGGAGTCTCCTCAACCATTGAAACTGCTTCAGCAGTTGTAATACAGCAAAATATTCCAGGTCATAACTGTGCTGCAACTGCTGCCTGAAGAACCCAGCAGAACTGGAGCTGGGGGACAGGAGCTGGGAAGTCCATTACCAGTTTGGCCAACATGAGTACAGCAGAATAAAGCTGAAAAACAACCAGGGACCACAGGTTCTGTGGTACAGCCACAAACATATTAGCTGTATTCTGTAGTAAGAGGCGAGTGTGCTGCTACAAGCATATTCTGGATTCTGTCTGCACAGAACTGCTATAACAATGTGATTTGTTGAATTAAAATGAAGAGCCTATGCATTTCATTTCTGTGTATTTGGGAAGAGAGAGGAGGTTATCATGAAAGAAACTGAAAAAGCAAATAAAAACTTCAAAATCTGGTATGGTCTGAACTGTTCCCTTGCAAAACATTCTTCTGTAGAGTCACCACAAACCAACCCAAACCTCAGTAACTTCCAGCTACCAAGTCACCTTTAGCAAGTATGATAAGGCACAGAAATATCCAGATGCAGGGAGAACCCCTTCCAGCAGATGGACACCAGTTAATCTATGGCTCGCTGCAGACCACTGCTATTGACATCTCAGTGTATTCCTATTTCATAGTATTGCTGATTTAGTATCTGCAGAGAAGATTTGGGTAAACAGAGCTCCAACATCAAAGCAAAAGGACACAGAACAAGTTATAATGCCATTTGGGAGCTTGTAACTTCTTTTAACCCCATGAACTAAGACTCTGCTCAATAAACTACAGAACTCACCACCTCCGCTGAGTATTGCAGCACTTATTCATTATTGCTATTGCCCTGCAATGCTCTTCTCCTTCCTAACCAGGCATTCCTCATCCATGTGGTTCTTCAACCACTGTCTTCAAGATTGTAGAGAATCACATCATCATTCCCAAGACTGGGAGGGTTTGATGATTCTGGAGCACCACAGAAATGAGACTAAGTAATCACATCACTTGGTACGTGAAATACAGAGCCAGGTCTGACGTCAAACAGACCCCAGTCATGGTACTTCAGCCCTTATTTAACATTCTGGGATTGGGTTGAATTCAATTAAGTAGAAATACAATTTTGAGAGTCACCTTTTATTTTCCATCTAAACCAAAGTCTTTCAACATGGAAATAAAGCTGCTCTCATTAACCAGTGAGCCTGCTAGCATAAAATAAGAGTTTGCAAGAAGGGTCATTTTTATGTGCAGCTCTGCCTACAATAGACCCAGCAATACACCCACATTCTAATCTTTGTGTATGAACAGCTACAGCCTTTGGCTTACTGCTAACAGAAGTGGGACTCTAATCTGATCTTGAATTTAAGTACAACTTCAATGTTTATTGAGCCTAAAACCATGGAGTACAGCATAACTCTCCCCTCTCTTCCTCCCAGTCTTCCTCTAATAAGCCAAGTGGTCTTGGCAGTCCTGGGGTAGTGGTTGGACTTGATGTGTTAAAGGTCTTTTTCAACCCAGTTGATTCGATGATTCTACGTGCTAGATATACCAGTTACAACACGATTTCTAGTTTCTACAGCTTTTTAGCAATGCTAATGAATGAAACAGCCAAGTGCTTTGTACTATGTACCTCAGAACTTTCCACTGGGTCAGCCTTTAAAACATTTAGATATTAAAAAAGCACTATTGTTGTAACATGGCTACATTTCATAATAAAAAGCCCTGTTCCAGAGGTAGGCTCCTACAATGCACATGAGAGTATCTGTGTGTTATTCCCCCAAAAGCCTGTTTGTTTCTACAAAATAGTTCACCACAAGCAGGTTAAATACCCACTTCACAGAACTGCTCATCCCATACCTACAACCAACAACTCTGTCCGTGGTACGGATTGCCAGCTCCTTCCCTGAGCGTATCTGCCAGTGCCCCACAGGCAGTGGCTGTTATATCCCAAATGTCACCAACATATCAGCATGAATCCATGCTAGGTCACTCTTCAACTGCCTTCCAAGTCCCACTCTGATGCAACTTCAACCCAAAGGCAGTGGTAAATAGTTGGCATGGCTGTGAAACATACCCTGGAAGAGTTCTTAATTACTGACTCTCACCTGAATAAGAATTGATGACATTTGATCAGACACCACTGGACTTCAGTGAGCCTGCTAGCTCACAGTGACAGAGCCAAAAGAGCTGTATTACAGCCAATTTTACAATTACAATACAAAGTCCAATTAGAGGGGTGTTTTGTAATCTAGAACCTGTAATGTCTTTCTCCTGATAGAAAATTAATTGTTGCTTTGCTCAGGATCACAGCTAGAATAATTTAGGGTTCCAAAGAGCAAATTGTTAGCCTGGTAGTAAACTCACAAATCCAAGAGTTTCCTGCACCTCTGTGGCCTCCAGGAGCTGAGAATGAGAAGCCCAGAGGCCTGTATCATCATATATCCACCCCCAGAGATGGGCTCTGTTTGCTGGGGAGCAGAGGGTACCCCTTGACAGTCACTGGCAGCTTAAGTCATCTTTGTGTAGTCTAGAAAAAAGGCAAGGCTGTGAGGATTCACGTGTGGAGTACTGATGTCTAACAGCTGCCAGCTAGAAGGAAGATGGGTGGAAGCTGCAGTCGCAGTTGCCTGGCTAAAAGCACAACTATGTGAGCTGGATTTAATCCACTGATGGCTTACAGAGACTCAAACAGGCATCTGTTTTCAGAGCCTGAAATTTAAACTGCTCAAGAAAATATATTTTCATGCAGGCAAGCATGTGTGCAACAGCCCCTCTGTGCAGAAAAAGGGTTGAAGATTTCAGTTACTTCTGTAGATACAACTCGTTAACCGTGGCCAGTTCCTCAGAGCTGTGCCCCCCAGGACACCCTCTTCTCATCTCCTCAGCTATGTAAAGACTTAACTTTCAACGAGTGCCAGCGTCCCAGGTCATACCATGCTGGTGTCTCTCAGGCAGCCTGTCATGAACAGCTCACCTGAACAAAACCAAACCACCAGTGCTGGCAGGCCAAATGCTCTACAGCAGCAGCTTTGCCAAGTATTGCATGGTGCTAGGCAACTCCCTTATGCAGAGGCATTTAAGTCTTCTTCTGACAGCTATTAACCACTACTGACAACTTCAGAATGGGAGCTGGAAGACAAACCAAAAGAACCATACCTCCTGCCCTGCTGCAGTGTTCAACTACCAAAGCAATGCTTTAACAGTTATTTATCAGCCAAAGACTGCAGGTTAATGCAAGTGCTGTAACCCTAGGGAGATCAGAAATGCTTTCATGGTGCTTCTGGATTAGTGTCACAAGCCCTGTGGTTCTGGAAACCAAGAAGAAATCAGAACACGAAGCATACCTCCCCTAGTATCTGTGCTGAGCAGAGAGTAAACAAACAGAATCAACAGGAATGTGAGATCAGCAAAAGTCTTTTCAGTTTTAAACAAATTAAGAGTCTAAATAGTACAAATAAGCTTAAATTGCTTATCCCAATATAGACCTTTGTCAGTATTTTATTGCAGTAAAATTCTATTGCCAGAGCCCCATATTGCAACACCAGTTTTAAAGCCTGCAGAGTGAAGCCTGTTCAGGAAGAGTTCTTCAAACCTGATGGCAGTCTGCAGTGATGACCATACATGAGCAGAACAGGACCCAGTCAGTGCACAGTTTTTGTTGGTGAGCTGTCACTGCAAGGAGATAGCACCTTGCAAACTTCCTAAAGCAAGTGCAGCATCGACGCTTGCTCATTGCTCAGGCTGTAAGCGCTAGATCCAGCTGTACGGAACACAGCTCTGTCCGTTCTTGCAAACCCGTACTGGGGTTGATCTCCCCTCCAGCATATATGCATCACCCAGGAGTGAACATTCAGGTCTCAACTGTCACCTTCTTTGGTGATTTACAGCAAGAGGCTCCAATGCAAAGATTTTCATTCAGATCCTTTCTTTGTTCCAAAGCATCTCATGACTTCCCAAGGACAGGGAGGCAGAACACCATACCTTCTTCCCCAGGGAGGAAGAATAGGGTTAACTTTTTTACATTGCAACAATGTGCATCCCTTCCTCTCCTAACAGCCTTGCACCACTTGCATTACTCATTCTACTGAAATGAAAGTAATTGGCAGGGTAAAGTACAATTCAAGATGAACATGGCTGCCACAGTCAGGATGTCCATAACCAAATTCTCCCTTTGGAATGCAACCAACCTGCCCTCTGTGATAGATCCAACCAACCTACCCACCTCTTGTTTCCTCTGGTGTGAGAAACAGATGAGACTAGGAAATCCTGCAGCACCCATGCACCTTCTCTTCCATTTCCTCCATGGGAGCTTTGAATTTCAAGAGGGGCGGATCACCACTGGACACTGTGTAATACACTGAGGTCCCATTGGAGCTGTAGGGAGAAGTCCTGGATTCAATTAAGTGCGACTTGGCCTCACCCACGTTCTCAGCAACACCTCCCACACCACTGCCAAAGTGGGTGCTGAGGAAAGGGTGGTTGAGCAGTTTGGCTGCAGCCCGCTGCCGCTTCAGTTCAGAGAGCGTCTGATGGTTGTGCTCCTTGTAGACACCCCAGAACTGCTCTGCATCAGGGAGCTCGGGATTGCCATAGGGCAGCATGTGGCCTGGATTGCTCTCAGGGTCAGCATGCATGCTCCAAATGTCCCCATTGGAAAAGGTGTACTGGTAAGTGCTGGTAGATGCCATGAGTCCATTCTGGAGGGGGATTTCAGAGTCACACTGGGTGCTTTTGTTTGCTAATTCTGGCAGGAGGGAAGAGTTCTCCAGCAGTGAATTCTGTAACAAGAAAACATGAAAGAAGAGCATCTTCTTCCATCCTCCATAGCACAGTTCATCCCTGTGACAACTTCCTAAGCTTGCTCACACTCAGCCTTTCCACCAGACAGGTACTGCAGCACAGACATTGAATTCACCTACTTAACAGGACCCTGTAACACTGTGAGCCCCAGCCAGGAGCACCTCCACCACCAGGAACATGGAATATTAATTCAGAAGGACTCACTTTGAAAAAAACCCAAATATAGTTAACTAAGCATATTAATTAACATGACAATACCCAAATTAAGCAAATAACTGCAGAACAAGGTTACAATTCTTTTGTGATTACCAGTTTGTTACCTATAAAGAGAAATGCACACAGTATTTTTACTGAACTTCCATGTTCCCTAGGGCCTTATCTCAAAACCAGACAGCTGTATATCCAACACCATCTTTCCACTTTTAATGGGCTATGCCAGTTTATCCCAAACAAGGATTTGGTTTTTTGCTTACATCTGATGGATGAGGCTTAGATTTTTCAGCCACCTCCAATACCAGGGCACCCACTGCTACTGAACCTGCACTCCCTGTCCTCCTTGGTGACTCCCAGAATAGAGAAGAGATTGCTTACAGGGTCTGTATTCTCTTGGTCAGACCGAGTCTCCCCAATTTCTCCAATAACACCCGAGTTTCTTCCTTCTTCTGCTGTACCCAGTTGCTGCCAGACAATGGCCTCTTTCTCACATTCCTTCCTGTAAAGGTTTGTTCGGTCTGAAAGGCTGGCCCTCCTCACCACCTTCCTGTGGGACAGGGGACAGGGGCATCAAAGCTGTGAGCAGGACATGACAGTTCCTCTTACTCCAGAGATCTTCTCACCTCCTCCTCATGCTTTACAGCCTCTCCCACTGGAATGGAATGTGAAGTTAGCTTCCTGGCACCCACACAAAGCAAAGGCACTGGTGTGGATATTAAAGGTGTGAGGATTTTTAAGGAGTTTTAAAGTAGTAATTGCAAATCTGTGATAGATCTGAGACAGCTCACCCAATGGATCTACTCTGCAACCAGTGGAGGTAATGTAGAGGGAAACAGGCCACAGGCCTTTTAGGGAGCTTGTGGTCTGCAGGACTGTTTTGGTGTCTTCTAAAAACCTGTATGTGAGCACAGTACCTTGGCCATGAGACATATTACTGAGAAGCTCAAGTTAATCCACATGAAGCACTGATTCTCCTATACCACTATCAGTGGTTTAACAGGGTAAATTCTCACCACTTGATCCTCTGCTTGGAGCAGTTCTTAAACCACAACAGTGCAAAGCCATTTTCCCCCAAGAAATAACACCTCTTTTTAGTGAAAGAGCCACCAACAAGCTTTTCCCACACAGACCCCAGGGTGCTCTGCAATCACATCTGGGTGGCCAAGCTGCTGCCTTGGTTACCTTGTGGGGAACAACACACTTACCCCCGGCTGCCAGTGCTGGATGTCCTTCGACTCAGGGAGGATTTATGTCTCATCTGAGACTTCATGATCACATCATGTTTGTGTTTCAGCTCCAGAAGTAATACTTTGAATTCCTCCTCTTCACACAGATCTGTGGCACACACAAATCAAGCTGTTAATCAGACAGTTCGAATGTGGTACCACTAACACCGCCTGCCTTCCTAGTGTATACAATTACAAATGCTAGCAGGAAGAGAAGGGAAATTTAAGCAGAATATACTTAAGCACATTAATTTCTAAACAAATTAGGCAAGGTAGAATGGCTTGGACACCTTAACAGGAGCAGAAAACAAGAGCTGCTGATTGTGACAGGGGCTCAGCTTTGAAATGATCCAGCTTTTCAGCTGGGTTTTGTTCTGTTCCTACAGGATGCTGTGCCTTTACCCATAAAACATGAGAGTTCACCACTGCACCAATGCTTCAGGATGCGAGTACAAGTTTCTGTAACTGAGTGCAGCTCCCCTGAATACAGCACTTTATACTTAAGCCTCCAAAACAACAAAAAAAAACCTAAACCAGAGCAGGACAGAAGACAAGAACTTCCAGCCTTCCAAATGAGATGCACAGATTTTTCAATAAAGGCTCAAAAAGCAAAACTGGCATACGGTTATAAAACACATGGCCAGATGCTAGCATTTGTACTTCCAATCTGTTCCAACACCTGTGTGTGCTTTCCCCTTCCTCTCCAGACCCTCAGAGCTTACCACACTCCACTGCACCAAGCCAAAGTTAGACACCCAAGTATTAGGGCTGCACTCAACAGCTGCTCAGATCAAAGACTGTAATGGAAGCGCAGATACCTGTACCCAGCACAGGTACAGAGGGATAACATGAGTGGAAACATACAGGAGACAGACTTGGTGCTTGAGAAATGCATTCTCTTTTGGGTTTATGAGCAAAAAGTAGCATTTTCAGAAGGAACAGTAGGTGCTTTAAAACTTCAGTCCCACTTAAATAACAGCAGCTTTGATTCTAAAGACACCTGAAAAATGACATTAATGCTTCTGAAAGCACCATGCAAAGACTCCAGAATGCTCAGGGGGAAAAGGTTTTGTTTTTTTTTAAGTTTAACAAACTCACCTATTGGCATTTCATCCAAAGATGTCCTGGCACTCAAACTGGCCCCATGGGACACAAGCAACTCAGCCATCTGCATCTAAAGGAAGAGAAAGAAAGCCAAGCTGATAGAGGTATTTTAGGCTATCGCTTTCTTCCTCAAAGCTGAAAAGTTGGAATAAGATAACAAGCAACGGCCTCCATGCTCAGCTCGCCTCACATTATTCTGGTATATGTGTGATGATAAACATTGCTGCTACCACTCAACTGCATGGACATAATTCCCCTGAACTGTCTCATCAGCAGGTTCTTTTTGGCACCCCAAGGACCATATCTGATGCTGTCCAGAGAGTGCAGCCCTTGTACAGATTTCTTCTGCTCGCAGAGTACTTTATAGCTTGCCCAGGCAAAAGGAAACATCACCCTCATACATGACACTTGTCACAAAATCATTACCTGTCCCCAGAAAGCAGCAGCATGAAGAGGTTCCCAGCCGTCCCAGTCCTTAATATCCAGGCTTGCCCCCTGGTCAAGGAGGACTTCAGCTGCATGCAGATAACCATTGGCTGCAGCTATATGCAGCTAGGAGATAAGGAACAGAGCATGAACCACCTGCAAGGACCACGAATGGTTTTATATACCAACTTTCAGTGGAATTTCTTGGATAATGTCCGAGTCTAGATCTAGACAGGCAGCACATTCCACATTTAGCAGATGCCATCAGGTCAAAAGCAGGTTGTGCCTGTTACTAAAACTCAGTATTACCTACATTAAATATGGGCTTTTAAATACTGCCCAATTTGTAAGGAAACAGCACAATTAAAATGCAAGCCTGCAATGGGGAACATCATCCTCTATAAACTGCATTGCTCATGGCAGAGAACATCTCCTCTTCCCCATTTAGTGCCACAGATGTCATTTTTTTATCACATTTTCAGCCTGCTTTGGTCCCGATTCTCTCTGTGCAATTGCGCTTCCAATCACACTATAATTATTTTCACCATTTCAAAACCAAAACCATTTTAATCCTTGGCTACTTTCAGGAATATGATTTTTCAGATATTGGCTTCCAACTACAACCACCACTCTGGAGACATCAATAATAGACTCCTTTAGTCCCCCACAACACTTCATGTCTCTGATGGTTTTCAGAACTGTGTTCTGTTGTTGCATCTCCGAGAAAAATACTAACCTAGGTCCTACTCTGAACTCCAGTCAGCGCCCATCCTGCTTCAGCCATGCTGAAGAGGAGAATGAAAGCTTCTTCTCAAGAATTCCCATGTGGATTCCACCACAAGCTGAATCCTTAAGTGGAAATAAACTGCGATGCTTTCTGCAATTCAATTAATTTCTACATAAATTTTATAGCACTGGGTCATACCCTCTAGAGACCATGCAGATTACCAAGGAATCACTTGGGGGTGATATAAAAAGGGATAGCCAAGAGGTCTGCTTAAATTTATGTATATAATCCTTGTTAAAGGGGAAAGCGTGCTAAAAAATAAGCTGGAATAAAAGCTTCAGTCATCCAAGTTTATCTTGGAGCGAGCCTGGGTTCCCCTGTCACATCTGGTATACACTACAGGTGACAATTTAGATTAAGAAACCTGAATGCACTGCCATGGTCTGACCATCAAGCAGATGTTCACATGTGGTCTGTGTATCAGTTATGTCTGCACCCAAGCATCAAATGACCAAGGTTGCATGAAAGTCCCAACACATATGATAGCATTACTGAACTTTCGCTGGGTTGGGACATCTATAAGCAAGGATTTAGGAGACACTTTTTCAGCTGAAAAGGAGGGAACAGGATTAGGACTGTTCAGCATTCTTTGTCCCTGGATGACAGCATCCAGTCAAATCAGATGCCAGCTTGCTTTCTGCTGCACATTTGTCCTGGTTGCTCTCCTTGCCCAGGGGCAGGTGCCATCCTACACGAATAAGCATTGTAGTCTCTCAACTGTGCATGAGCCAGATGCTGTGCAAAGCAAAAAGAAGAGGTGGAAAGTCTTCAGATTGCTCAACACGAGATCCTGCTCTCACGAAAACCAGAGGACACACATCTGCTCCACAGGAGTCAGATTATACCACTACTGAGAAGCAAGAGGTCACTGGAATGTCTTTCAGTCCCATCTCCCGATGGGTTACATATGAATGCTGCAGTCTGCACCTCCTCACTGTGGGATTTCTTGTACCATTCTTTGGAAGCTGCTGCTATCAGCCACTGTCAGATAGGATCCTTGCTGTGGGACCTGAGATGCTGCACAACTGACAGAGGTCACAGAGACAAGGGATTTGCTTCAAGAAGCATAGGGTTAGACACTAAGTTATGCCAGCTATCCTCATGGACAGCTATGTGACAATAAACTAAAGCATGGAACAAGATCCAAATAGCTTCCTTACTCCTCTCAGTGACCTACGCATGTTGATTTTGTGTAACTCCCGCCACAGGGCAGGTTTCGTAACCTCCAGGCCGAAGGAAGGCAAAACTGAAGCCACCGGAGCTTCACTCACCAGCGTGGCACCTTGGGCATCAGTCCTGTTCAGGTCCTGTCCCGTCGCGAGTATGTCATGAATGTCACAGATCATGACCTGCTCCGGAGCAGCCCGCATCTCATTGATTCTTTCCTGTGTAATCCCTGTTAAAATTCCAGTTAGAGAGAGGAGAGTTGGAAAGGTCTGTCCCTCTACTGCTTGAGTAGAATTGGACTTATGATTCCTGGCTGATGTGACCTCACATCCTTTTCAGAGGCTGTGCAGCTGAGGGGACTGTCCACTGTCCTTCACCCTCATTGTTATTTAGGAACCAGAGTAATGAGATAGAGTCAAGCTTAAGAAATTATGCCAGGCAGTAGCACCCTGCTTTTCTCCAGAGGCAAATCATGACCTGAGAAACAAGGTAATTTTTAGTACTACATTGACCCATTTTTTGTATTTTACATTAACTCAGTCTCCTTACCTTGGTAGGCCATGCAAGTCTCAATGACATCCAGAGTTGGCTCATCTTCACAGAGGTCATACGGCATATTGCCATCAGCATTCACTGCCAGCAAGTCTGCTCCACTGCAAGGACAAAACTGAGTTACACAAGAAAGGACCTCAGACAATGCCAAATACTGGGATAAATGCTTAGGAAAAACTAACTGGAGTTTAATAGTTGCTCAAATGCCACCAAGGACAACTCTGGTTGTAGCAAAACAAATTAATTCCCCCACATTCCTCACAAGGCCAGAGGAAGACTGTTTCTGAGCTTGGGATCATGGCATTAGGCTACCAGAGTCTGAATTTGATGGCAACTACTCAATACAGGGCAGCCTACAATAATTAAGTCCATAAGCTCTAGTTCCTCACCTGTCAGCCATACCTGTAATGCTCCCTTATCTTCATTCAAGACTCAGGAATGCATTACGTTGTTCCACGCTTATTTCTTCTGGTTTTATGCCCCTCATTCAAAAATTGCCTAGCCCCAGTAGGAACATCCTCCAAGGGATGACTGTTGGCATCCTCTGCTCCGCTTCCATCATTATACAGCCAAAGAAGGGGCAAATTGCCAGTGCCAGCCTCCCTAAGGACAGCATCACAGGGAGAAGTCTCCCTCCCCAAGAGAGGAGCAGCAGGCATTGCTGTGCAAGGCAGCGGGTTAACACTCTGCTCTCTATACCACCACTCCAGGAGAGGGCTCCATATAAAGCCAGGGCTATCTGCTCCAGGCAGGATTCACAGCAGGTGCCCATTAAATGCTGTGCATGATACAGCTGAAAACACATCTGTTTTTTCCCTCTTTACTGACAAGCCTAGAAGAGGCTTGAGGCTTTAGTGCCTTGGTCAAGTCAAGAGGAAGGTCCACTGCAAAAACCTCATGTCACACCCTGGGAAACAAAAGCGTTACAAGAAGCCAACAGGTTACTAATTAAGAGCCTAAGATGGGTCACAAAGTTCACTCAAGATTTTGAGCTATACAAACATGCTGCTCTCCTACATCAGTGTCTCTCTGACTACAGCTGGAAGACCTGAAGTTGTGTTTAAGAGCTTGAGCGTGCATTCTGCTGCCTGCTCCTATTTCTACCTATCCAGCATGGTTCAACAAGCACAAACACAGACCCAGCAGAATGCAGGCAAATTGCAGCAAATTGTGGCAAATTTTGGCCCAGTCTCCAGAAGCTTCATGAAACAGTCAAGTCACCTAGGGTTCTTCTGTGTGTCCTCAACCTTTCTGCTCTTCCTCTTCCACCCTCTTTTCCCCCAAGCAGGAAGGAGTCCAATGAATAGCTTGAAAGCAGGGACTAATCACCACTGCTGCAATCTGGCAAGGCACTAAGCAGTCTCGGTTTCATCCACGGAAGCTGTGGGTAGAATCATATCTGTAGAAAGGGACAGACACAGAAAAGCCACCTACTGCTGGATGAGGATCTTCACCAAGTTGATATGACCACATGTAGCTGCTGCATGCAACGGAGTCCACAGCTCGTTGTCCTTTGCATTGACATTGGCCCCATGGCTGAGGAGAAGCTTGACTATCTCTTCATAGTTGTCTATGCAGCACTGGTGAGGAAGAGGTACAGACAAATTGGGTTTTTTAAACCTTGGGAAGATGAGGGCTCACAACTACTCACTTATACCAGGGTACCCAGACATGGCAACCTGCAGTGTTTGTCAACAAGCATCTCCAACAGCTAAACTCCAAATTGAGCACAAGTGGTGAGAAAGGTATCATTGCAGAACACCTATGCTGAGCACACTGAAAGTCACAAGTGTTTTACAGGGCCTTCTGGTCTGGGGACAGAACCAGTAAAGAATAATATAAATGTGCACACAGCTTCTGTTTTGCTGGGTCTTCCATATTCAAGAGCATACATAGCAGAAATTCACCGTAACCAGTATAACCACATACCAAGGGATGAGCTGACAAGCTGACATTCCCTTTTCTTAGGGAAAATTCCACACACTGGCATGTGATGAATAAAAATCTTCTCAGCAGCTCACACTACCTACCATGGTTATCTGAGGAGATGTAAGTTGGTTTATCAAATTATGAGGTACTTCACAGGGAAACTTTCATTTCCTGAAAATAATCAGCATCCTTGATGCATCTACACCACATTGCCAGGGGCAGCCTGCAAAGAGGAGCTCAACCGCTCTCCTTCAGGGAAAATGGAATTTGCTTTCTGATCCATCTTGTGCTCACTTCTTGACATGAATGCATGATAAAGACACTAAAATAAGATTAATTCTTCTGTAAGAAGCCTGTTCATGGCCTACACATTACTGTAGACACCCACAGGAGACTCACAGCTCAGCACTGCAGGACGGGCTTGTCCTGGGGTTCAATTATAACCCACAACAAGCATTTTTGTAGCTGAGTGCCAAGGACCCCTTATGCATTTCTATTTCTCATTTGGATATGGACATGAGGTTAAAATCATTCCTATCACACAGCCAAGTTACCACAGGAGTATGACTGCATCCTTCATTGGAAGCAACTAATGGGCAATAGCATTCATTTAGGAGCTTCCCTCTCTTCAGCGATTCAGTTAATTCATGTGGATGCAAAATTCCCACCTCAGCTCCCAAATGCACCTTTATAATAACTGAACCTTCAGTGTACCTAGTGGGGAAAGTGATGAGGCTGTCAGCATTTCTTCATGTGTAGATCAACATCTCTTTGGAGAGAGAGGTGGTGCTGGTGGTGGGGAACTTTTACTCTTCCAGAAGCCAGTTTGCATTTTAAGTAACATCTACCCAGCTTTGAAGAGAGCAAGTGACATGCAGAAGAATTCAAAACCCCAAGTTGATAGGAGCATTTACAGAAGGGACAAATGGCAAGAAACCCATGAGTCCCTGTCCCACATCAGGGGGAGTGTGACAGCCGCACTTCAGTTTCCAGTGGCAGTGGAGGTGGCTGGTCTGGGCACAGCGAGTCCTATGGGCCTTCTGCAGGCACTGAGAATGAGGACACATGAGGAGGGATGGGGATGGGGGCCTTACGAAGACTAGAACAACCCTTATGGGATCAGTGGAGAGCTCTGAGGAAGGACTGACACACACCACTACAGCAAGTCTGTATTTTACTGCTGATCACACAGACTTTGGGGAGTCCCTGAGCCTACAGAGGTCATCAGCTGGCTCTCCAAGCACCCTGGGCATCATTTATTTAAACCAGTTTCAAAACTCATCAGTTGCCAAAGTATTTAAATGTGAGTCAATCTGCTTTAAGAGTTTATAACCCAGCCCTGCAAAAATTAAAGGGTGGGGGAAATGTTGTTCAAGTCTGAAATCCAGACCTGCTTCCTGAGCATTTACTATGATTGAACAAAGTCTGGGATATAGCAACAGAAGGCTCTAATCGCAGTTTGCTCCCCAAGAAATGGCATCAGCAGCACAATACAGTGAAGTTTCACTGCTGTAACTGAGCAAAACAATGAAATCCAAGAGCTCCCTCTTTTGACCCTGCCAGGTCTGCTCAGAGGGCAGTGGGAAGGCACACAGCGCGAGCGGCAGGGATCCGTGTCCTCCTCCTCCTCACCTGATGCAGCGCAGTTAATCCGTCTTCATTGCACAAGTCTGGGCTGATGTTGCTCTTCAGCAAGTAACACACTGCAAAGGAAGGAAAAAGGAGGAAAGGAGAGTCAGATGGCTAATCCTAACACATCTCTCACTCTCAGCTAGCCCTGGCCAGTTCAAGGCAAAGGCAACCCACACCATCAGGGTATTCCAGCGTAGGCAGAGCTGGAGGAGAACTCACAGCCAAGAGCCCAGTGGTGGCATGAACCTGCAGCCACCACAGTGCCAGCCTGAAAGAAAGCCTTCTTGGTTTTATCCATGTCCTGGGTTCAGCAGTAGCAGTCATTTTTCTTCTTCTTAGTAGCTGGTGCAGTGCTGTGTTTTTGACTTTTGCCTTGGGAACAATGCTGATTGTTGCTAAGTGATGTTTACTCTGACCAAGGACTTTCTGAGTCTCATGCTCTACCAGGGAGGAGGGGAAGCTGGGAGGAAGCAGAGATAGGACACCTGGCCCAAACTAGCTGAAGAGGTATTCCATACCACAGCATGTCATGTCCAGTATATAAACTGGGGGCAGTTACCTGGAAGGGCTAGATTACTGCTCAGGTCGGGCTGGGTATCAGTCAGCAGGTGATGAGCGGTTGTATTCTCTTCCCTTGTTATTTCCCTTATTAGTATTATCACTGGTGGTAGCAGTAGTGGTTTGTGTTACACTTTAGTTACTGGACTGTTCATATCTCAGTCCATGGGAGTTCCATTCTCTCCATTCTCCTCCCCATCCCTCTGGGAGCAGGAGGAAGAAAGTGGGGGGAGTGAGAGAGCGGCTGTGTGGCTCTGGGTTATCAGCTGGGCTTGAACCATGACAATCCAGAAGACAGCATCATCACACAAGCTTCCCCAAGTTCCCCTCCACACAGACTGCTGTCACAGCCAGCGTTGTCACTGGGCTGTGCTGGAACAGTCTACATTTTGATCTTGTGCTCATAACACCTGAGCACAACCCCTGCAAAGTGCAGCCCAGCAGAGCTCAAAGGCAACCAGCAGTTTTGGTGTCTGAATGAAAACCATAAGACAAATCTCACAGAGGGAAGGCCGAGGTCTTCCCTCAGGAAGTTATCAGCCTGGGAAGTTCAGGGACCTGCCACACTGCAAATACACACTTTGGACAGCGCACATAAGCTGTTGGGTATTTGAAGAAAGCTTCACAGAGGATTTATTTTGAAATTGCTGCTTTGGGGGGAAAAGATTTGTTCCATCAAAATGCAAATTTCTGAAACATGCGAGATGTCACCCGAGCTGAGAAATAAGGTTTGCTCTGAGGCACAGATCTTGCACCAGCAAGCCTCGCACAGGGCATAAATAGCACGAGGAACTGTTCAAATTCAACACTGCTGGCAGATCTGGATGATCTATACCCACCTTCTGTTGTTTACTTCCTCGTTCGCTGCTTTTCCTCCAGAGATTTCCCTACCTAATGCTTTTCCCACCTCAAATGTCACTGACAGCACAGTGACATTGATTATGAACCAGCCAGAGATAATGGCACAAGCCAGAAGTTCATATTCATCTCCCTGGGCCACAGTAGCAACAGATATCCAAGTCCCATGTCATTTGATAGCAAGGATGCAAGCATTAAGTGAAACCACAGCTGCAAAGTAGGGAATACCGGCAAAGCTGGAAGGGCAATAATCATCTTCAGAGCTGGTAATCAAAAGAGCTGCAGGGCTGGTGACTCCCAAAGCCTTCTGCAGCCTCTGCTTCTGCTGCTGTAGGCACCCTGTTAGAGGGAGCTCTTTCCCCAGCACATCCATAGGGAAACTCATTTGCAGGGCTGTTCCCAGGCACAGAGCACCTGTGGCATCCAAAGGGGACCATGGAAAACGTCTCCACAATGACATCAATATTGATTTATGGAGCTTTGTTTAAAAGAAAACACACTCACAAGAATGGCAAACTGAAAGCAAAGTGGAATTCTGTTTGGAAGCCTCCCGTCTAACGTTATCAAAACAGCAGCAAAGCCCAGAGGAGGGAAACAAACCAACTGCCACACATCCCATACCATCCCATACCATCCACACTGCATCACAGGCTGTTCCATCCCACTCGGAATGACTGCTGGAATCCACGTTTGCCACAAATCATATCAAAGCTTTGATGAGCTGATGAAACTGACACAAACAAACAGGAAACAATAAAGAACAGAACTCACCCCCACAGGAGCCCAAACTGCCTGAAGTGCTCCAGCTCAGAGGCTGGGACTGAAAGCCCACACCCCTACCCAGCTCACACCCTGGCACTGCATGCCCTACAGAACAGCAGCACTGACCCCATTTAATGACTGTGTTTCTACTGTTTCTGGCCAGCCTCGAGCTGCTCTTTTCCTCATCCCAGCTGAGTGATAGAAATCATTCACCAGTGGGTCAGATGTCTCTTACTTACTTTAGATCCTCTGCCATCAGGTTTCAATTGAATCTCAGTCATTTAAAAGCCATTGTGTACTAATGATGTGCAGCTCCATAATCATGCTTTGCTTGATTATGGAGCTTTGGACAACTAGATCCTGGCAGATAAACCTTACAAGTACTCTACCTCCACTGGAAAAAGCAGCATAAATCTCAGCTTGTTCTGGAGTACAAGGGCTTGAAGGCTTTGCAACTGTGGCTTTACAGAGCTTGTAAGAGTCCTTGAATGGCTAAGATTCAAAAAAGGGTTTTTGAAGCCTAAAAAATTTGGGGCTGTTCAGCATGGAGAAGAGAAGCTGCATGGAGACCTCAAAGTAGTGTCTGAAGGACGCTACAAGGATGCTGGAGAGGGACTCTTCATCAGGAACTGCAGTGACAGGACAAAGGCTGATGGGTTCAAACTAAAACATGGGATGTTTAGGTTGGGTATAAGGCATAAATTCTTCCCTGTAAGGGTGCTGAGGCACTGGCACAGGGTGCCCAGAGAAGCTGTGGCTGCCCCATCCCTGGCAGTGTTCAAGGCCAGGTTGGACACAGGGCTTGGAGCAAGCTGCTCTAGTGGAAGTTGTCCCTGCCCATGGCAGGGGTTGGGACTGAATGAGTTTTAAGGTTCCTCCCAACCCAAACCATTTTATGATGCCATGAAATGCACATTTGTGGGCTTTACAGTGCCTTAGAAATAGGAAAGGAAGGTCACAACTGTGACTCTTTGCAGTGCTGGGAGCTAGACCCACCAAGTGGCTCCATTGCCTACAGTATGAAACAACATAAGGGTCAGGGATCTGAGCAAGCAAAGTGCTTCACCTCAAGCCTGCTGTTGCTGTGTGCCTCACTGCACAGTCCAACACCTCCTCCAAAATGATGCCAAGCAGGCAGGAAGTGAACGCTTCAGCTCACAAGGCTGCAACCAACTCGTTGCCTTCTGTCAGGACAAGCCTCAGAACAGCACTTGTGAAAGCAAGTTGCACACACACCATACACACAAGGCAGAGCACAGAAACAGGTCTTCTGCAAGCTCAGGTCACTCCAAGCCCAACAGAATGGGCTTTTATGAGTCACATCAGCAGCTTCAGCAGACAGCGGCCTCCCTTTTAACACTTACCATTGACTTCTTAAAGAGAGCTCAGTGCTTAAAATACCAAGCTCAAAATCTGTCCTCTGCATGTAGGCGAGGGGCAGGTGGGCAGAAGGGGCTGGATGCATGGATATACTTTATTACATGTCAAGCACAAGTGGTGGGAAGCAGTTTCAAATGCACAGCAAATGAAGGAATGAAAATTATTACATTAAGAGCTCAGTGAACAAATTGTTGTGAATAATTCATTGCAAATTATATTAACTGAACAATCACTCACATGTATTTTCCATTATTCTGCTTGCTCTGCCTATAATTGAACCTCTCACATGCCACAATGGTGCACATTAGTCTCCAATTTACAGTCTATAATTCACATCTGTGCTGTGTTAAATTGAAAAAGCTCCCACAGCAGCTGTGAAAATACAGCCCAGGTTTTCAGTCATCCTCCATCACGTGTCCTGGGGCAGCCTCTGACAGATCCTCCTCCCTGGACATAAGCAGTGCCCATCTCAGGAGCTCCCTCACCCCCCAGGCATGTCCAAGCCTCACTTGTTCTCCACAAAACCTATACATCAGGAGTAAGAAAAAAACCAACACTGCTCAGGCTCTAAGGAAAACTGAGTTTGGGGTAAGCAGCTCTCATCTAATAACAGGCAAGAGCACCATTGCTTTCCATTGATGTTACTTCCTACTTAAGTTTGTACTGGAAACAGCTTTCCCAGAAAAGCTCCTGAACCAGATGAAGACTTTTCCATGGAACAAAAACCACCTTTGGTAGTGTAGTGCCTCCTAAGTCAATAAGCTACACCATAAAATTCTGGATACTGTTACATTCCCATCTATACCCGGCATTTGCATACCTCAAATATTAGTATCTCATAAGAGAAAAAGCTAACTGAAATGGATACAAATACCCAGGAGGGGAAAACATCAGCAAACAACCAAACACCTTTGTGAGAGGAGCTCCTGACTCATCCCAGAACTGTACTGTGGCCAGCTGGCTGTGATGGCAAGCAGGCTGCCTTGGGTGCTCAGTTTATGTACACACAGCCCTTCGTTTTTACAAATTCAGATTTATTTTGGCCCTTTAACTTGCTGATTGCTTCTGAAAATATTTAAACTCTTCTCATTCACTTCCCCATTCTCAGACCACCAAAAAGCTACAATTACACTGAGGCTGTATGGCACAAGAGTAAGTCTTGTATGTTTATACCTGTTATATACCCAGTAATATGAAGTGTCACTTGGATCAAGAAGGGTGCTTTGACACACTGCTGGAAGTCACTTCCACTCAAATGTAGCTTTAGTCAAAATCCCAGCTTGGTGGTTGGTACTCTTCCCAGCATTACTTACAGTGAGACACTGGTGGTATCTGTGCCCCATCAGTGTTGGCAGAGGTGTAAGTGGCTGATCCTAGCCAGCCAGGAACGGTCCTGCAGGTGGACCCAGCTACTTCAAAGTTGTATTTTTACTGCCATGGTTTTGCAGGGATATTTATTACATTGCCAGGAAAACAACACTGAAGCTATGAGCACCCTGCCATCAAAGCATCCAGCTTCCTAACTCCACATAGTAGGATACTCATATTTAAAAGCATATCTAAACCCTGAGCAATAACAGGATGAACTTACTCAGCTTTAATCCTCCAGTCACTGCAACATACAACTGAAAGCCCATCGTGGCCCACTGTTAAACTCCACATCTTCCTAAAGCTTTTTGAAAGACAAAAGCCCCCTCTGCAAACAGAACCCCACATTATGGGGTTCAAACATTTAGTACACCTCATAATAAATACAGCCCAGTTTGCCTGCTGGGCCAGCAACTGAGACATCCCCTCAGCAGTGACCACCACACTTGCTCTGGAAGGTTCAAAGCCTGTTAAGACACTTTGCACCTAGTTTATATGCCTATAAAATCAGGGAAGTTTGGAAAGAGACCAGCAGAGTCTCATCTGGTTTGTGCCATGTTCATACGGGCAGGGACACTTCACGCAGCTACACTCAGCCCAGGTCCTGCTTCTCGCAAAGAAAAGCTATTTCTGGTTTTGATGCTTTTTGCCTACAGAGGCATTCCCTTCCTGAGCCCCAGAGAATTGGGAAGCTCTTCATGCAAAGCCCAGTTCAGACAAATTTTATTCCAGCAGGTAAGAGCTGTCAACAACTCCTATGTCTAGTTAATGCACAGAGTCCAATTCTTTCTCCCCTCTTTGTGTCTGTTTCAATCAATTTTTGCTTTATGTTTTGACCCCTATCCACACCACAAGAAGAATGCTATAAATGGATAACTACCTACAGCAGTGCCTTGGATGAATGGGCCACAGCCAGGTGTCCAGCCCTACTGCATCTCACATTTCTCCGGTCCTGCATCTACAGGACTTCAGGCTCTTCAATGGCTGCAACCAGCAATGCTCAATGGATGCAGCAGACACAAAGCCAAATTCATTTCAATAGGGAAAATAAAAGCTAAAGGATGATACCATCTGACGAGCCTTCCTAAATATTGTGTTCAAAAGCATCATCATACTTTCCTCCTGCTCAAACAGCAAAATTGTTCCATGCAAGAGATAGCAAACACATATGGAAAAAGTGAAGTCACAAATTTTTTTCTGGGTTTCCCATTCCTCATTTGTTATTGGAAAAATAACTAAATTATGTCAGTATGGTTTTTAAACAAATTATGGTCTTTAAAAGAGGTGGGTGTTTTATACAACCTTCTGGCTCAGCTGCCTTCAGCATGATTGCTGTGGGCAGGGAGCCAGGAAAGCAGATTCCCAACATCATTGTGACAGGAACACCTGGGCTGCCAAAAAGCCTCTCCTCTCTTTAGAGCAGGTATGTGAATGGTGCCAATTTAGAGTATTTAGAAAGCAAAAATTAAGTCAGACTCATGGATGTACAGATCAAGGAGACCAAGGCCAAGTTTCCCAAGGATGACTTTGAAGCTGTACTGATGAGCAGGGCAATACTGGCTTTTAAGGTGCAGTGGTGCTCAGCAGAAAACACTGACCAGGCACAGAGGGAAGCATCCCACTTCAGGCAAAGCCACATGAGTCAGTGGCCTGAGCAAGGAACACCAACAGAGAAAGAGGGATGAGGGACAGCCACATCCTCCAGCAGCAGCTTGATAGCAACATACATCCCTGCCTCGTGAGTCTGCACCTGAAATGATGGGTGCAAGCAGGCAAGCAACACATCTTGGTTCTCTTTATGTTTCAGGCAGAGTTAGTTGAAGGGCACTTACAGAATCAGTAAAGGCTCAGCACAGACCTCCTGTTCTTCTACTGCTCTGGCTACTGCCAGCTTTACCTGTTCAGAGACTACTTCTGATGTAGTAGACCAAAATCTATCTACTGAGACATGCAGCAGTCTTCACCTGTGATATCTGTACTAAGCTTATTAGAAAATAAATCAAAAAAAAAAGGTGTCAAAAAGGAAATGCAGAGAAAAAAAAGAAAAAGTCTTTAATAGAAATCACAGCTTCAGAAGTGTACACATAAAAGAGAGAAGTGATGTCAGGAGGTAAACTTCTGCAGTTATCTGAGTACACGAAGAGCTTCTCCAGAAGAGAACACAACAGAACAGATGATCTGAGGAGCAGCACTGCAATAATCCCCCCACAAGCTCCATGCAAAGCCAGTTGGCCAGTATTGGCAAGAGGATACTTAATACTCTCCATGCAGCAGGAAATAGTTCATATTGCCATTTGAAAGTGTTATTGGTTTCCAGAGTCAACAGCCTCTGCCTCAGTTCAAATTTCAGGCACCGTATGGCCTCAGCTGAGCAGCTGTGTGTTGACCTGAACAACATGAATGTTTTTAGAGTCTCAATTATAAACCAGGAAACTTTCTATTTAGAGTAATGGAAGAGGTGCCGGTGGCAGGGTGGGGAAACACACATCTGCTTTCCAAGCTGCCATGAATGAATACCAAACAATTCCCACAGTGACAGCCTGCTGACCACAGCCCAGGAGCATGCCAGCAAACTGGCTGCTCCTCAGGTCTCACTTCATAGATCCTTTTCTCTGTTATCATAGAACCAAGTAGGCTGGAAAAGATATTTAAGATCATAGAATAAAACAGAAGGGCTTGGTTTGGAACGGACCTTCAAAGCTCTCCCCTAGCTCTTGGCAGCCAACAAATCCTTGTCAGAGAAGTCAACAGAACTCATTCGTGAACATCATCCTCTAAGGCATCCAACACTACATGAAAGCCAGTTTGTGCATTTAAGAACTAAATCAGAACTCAGCACCTGAGCTTGGCAGAAATGCAGGTTCTTCAGTTACAATAATACTCACAATATATGGGACAAGCCAAAGAGAAGGTGCATGAGAAATCTGTGTGACAGCTGCTGTGCACAGAGAACATTCATCCCCCAAGCCAGGGGCTGAAGCTGGAGACCATCCAGGGCCCTGGGCTGGATCCAGCTGAGAGTGGTCTGCTCAATAAAGATCATGGCACAAGTTTGCTGCACGTTGCTTGCTGTGCAATCCAAGTTTAACACTGTTATCTTGACCATCCAAGTTTAAAAAAAAAAAAAGTAAACAAAAAGTTAAATTCTGTAATATTTCTTAATTTCATTGAAGAAGGCTTGAAATCCCCTTCCATGATTCCTCAGTGACTGCATATTAGCCAATTAGGTCAAAACAACTGTGCACACAGTGACACAACCTGGGCTGGTCAACACTCTGACAGTCAAGCGCTCTGCATGCAGACCTTGTGTAATAGTTATCTTACCTGCTTCATCACACACACATGAAAAATCACTCAGACTTCTCTCACAAGTTCCACATGACTTCTGCTTCCCACCACCTCAGGTAGGAGATCCTGAGTGCTCCCAGGCTGGATGATGCAATCTATGTGTTGCTGGGAGGTAAGCCCACGAGGAAGTAGCTTCAAAGCTTGACAGCTCATTTAGGCTTTTCAGAAGGAAAAAAAAAAAAACATCCAGCCTGTTGCCTTCCCCCATCCAGCTATTCCCACAGACACCAAAGCACCCGCCTTGTGCAAGCTCAAAACAACACAGCTTGTGCTGCCAGCTCTGCTCTGCTGAGTTTTATTGCAGCAAAGTGTAAGAAGATGTGCACAGGGTCAGGAGCAATTTCCTTTTTAATGAGTGTCTCCTTCACTTTCAAAAGCCACCTCGGTCAGCTTAAAACTTCTATTTGCAGAATGTGACTTAAATTTGGCAAAATCCTTCAGATCAGAGCTAGTTGGAAAGAGAAAACCAGCTCGCCCTCACAAAGCACGGAGGAGTCATAATGATTTTAAGGTTCTTTCCAATCCTCATCATCTTGAGATTCTATGTACATCATGGCAGAGGAAGAAAGATGCTCCCTGAGGGGAAGCCTGGGGTCCAAACCTACAGGCACAGCTCACACCAGGGATACCAGATCAGGACCCCCAAACATTTACCCACAACGTTTGGGGTCAGCTGAGGAGGCTTTTATTTTATGTAAAGAGGAAAAGAGCTGAAATTCTCTGCCTTAGTGCTTCAACCCAGGTTACTGAACACAGGGTGGATTGTGTTGGAAGGGACCTTAAAGCTCATCTGGTTCCAACCCCTGGCCACAGGTAGGGACACCTGGTTGCTCAAAGCTCCATCCAACCTGGCCTTGAATGGTTCATGCTGCTTGAGATGAGCACTTTCATCTCAGCACAGAGAGGGATTTGATTTTTTTTATTCTTATTTAGTTTTTTTGTATTTTCACCCTGAGCTCATTGATACTGATACAATACATAGGTTAAACCACCACATTAGAAGACTCCTACAGCTCTTATACAAGTTTAAAGCAACCCATTTAGCACACTTTGAACATTAAGGCAAGAGGAAGAGCCAAGCTTGAGTTTTGTATCGTTTCCCATCAATTCCACGGTCTAATATTTTGACTTAAAAACACATAGTAACAACAAAATATTTCAGTTGCTACCACCATCTTAGTAAGTTCATTACCACCACCTCAATAAGTTCATTAATCAAGGCTAAATTGGCTGCTTACACAGCTCTGCTGACAGCGCTGTTACAGGCTGCAGAGGTGGGTCTCAGTGACAGCACAGGGACCTAGGAGTCGATCCTGGGATGATGTGCAGTCCCATGCAACCAACTGCTTAGGCCAGATCCAGCACTCCCCATGTTAGGGTTAGGGTTTTCCTGCTACCAAACCTGAAATTCAGTATCTCAAGTGTGACTGCCCACTTCAGCAGCTTATGGTGAGAGAACACATTTTTCTGCTGATCAACCTCCAGTCAAAGAAGCCTGCAGCATCTTGCTCAATGCCCTTCTCAAGAACAAGTTGCTGTAGAACAGGAGTGGGGCTGGCTAGCTGTGGTGTAGAGCCCTTGCAGACCAGCATGAGGACAGGAGTCAAAGAACTCTGGTCCCTGGAGATGCCGTGGACCATTTTATACCTTGTGAAATAAATCGTGAGGGTTGCACTCTGACTCACAAAGCCAGAGATATAACCTTCCTCATACACAACAGTCCTGCCCTCCAGACACAGGCAGAGATCCACATGCTCACTGCAACTCGTGCCAAGAGCACAAGTACCTGTCTTGGAGATACAGAAGATCTGATCCTCATTACTACATCTGTGACCAATTACAAGATCCCTCCTCAATTGATTTTGGTCCTACATTTGTAAAAAACACAGTCTTGAAAAAATTCTTCCTTCCAAGCAGCTGTTTGCAACAAATACTTCCGAGGTGTTTCCCACAGACTGAAGCAAATCCCAGTCCAAGCTGCCATTACCACCCAAGGTAGTGTTACAAGAGAGAAATCCTTTTTCTTTCTGAACATCTCATCATAAAGACTAACTCCCAGGGAAAGAAGCCAGCTAGACCAGGAGCACCCAATGAGATCTGAGTCTCACACAAGCAGCTGCAACCCATACAGTTGTACAATGGAAACCTGACCTACAAACCTTGAATCAAATTCTAACTATTCCCCTTTGAAAAGTGAGCACATGAAGGCTGAACACGGCTTCTGGTCAGCTCTTATAGCTGTAACCTCTGGCTTGGCTCCATGGACAGGATCATCATCTTTCTTCTACCCAGCACACCTGGAAAGAAGGGTATCATCATCAAAAAGGCAGTTAAAATGGGCCCTGGTTGTATAAATTGCATAATCTGTGTGACCTGTTAGTAGAGAACAGAGCACATTTTGCCAGCCAAGACCTCCATGCATCACCACCTACTTTTGGTTGAAAGACACAAGAAGGCTCTGGCACTACCTCTTCCACCTAACAGGGCACTAGAAGCACTGAAGGAAGGGACAGCTTCCCAACAAACATTTATCCCTTGTAGATCAACTGGTTGCATGTGGTCCTCTGGGGACAGAACAACTTTGGGGCCTAAAAGGAGCAAGCTGACAATCAAGGCTTGGCATGAGGCACAGACAGCTTTCTATTAACCTCTTCACTGCTGAAGCCTTGCTCCCCAGTGGAGCTGTTCTCCAAGAAGGTTGATTCTTTAGGCAGACCCACTAAACCAAACTGGTTTCAGGTGTTCTGTGCCTGTAATGCACAATAGCATCAAAGAGACTAAAACTGAGCAGAGACACATCACAGATCAGAAAATCAAACAATCATAAAAGCAAAGACGATTGCTCAGCACGCAAAGGAGAGACCATCCTCACCACAGGGAGAGGAAAAAATCACAGCAGCTGGAATCTGCAGAAGCATCCTGGGGAGGGAGCAAAGCCGTCTTCTCCACCACAGCAGCAAGCCCCTCATGGGTGGGAACTTGGACAGGCCTGAGCCCTAAAGCAGCCAGGTGAGATGTGCAACCCCCTTTGGACTCATGTTCTGCAGTGAAATTCCAAGAGCGTTACTTCAAGGAACTGTGGGAGGAGCAGGAGGAGCTCTCACAAGGTCCATGCATTGTCAGCAGTTTCTAGATGATTTGCAACTGTCTGGTCCCTCCTCACTCCACCCAGAATATTTAAATCACAGAGTTTCTTCAGACAGTGGACTAGATGTGAGTGACAAGGCTTCCCCAACTCCTTGTCTGGCAATCCCTTCCTTTCCAATATTCTCACTGGAAATAAGGAGAAATTTGCTGTTGAATGGAGCACATCCCCCAGGACTAAACCAGCAGCAAGACACAGGGGCCAGGCTACACCGACCCATTGACAGGTCTCATTTGGCCACATTTCTGGATCAGCTCCACATGTCCATATCACGCATGACACTGCATCTCCCATCACAGAGAACACTTCCCTTTCACAAGAAACACAGCTTGATAACAACTGCTGACCCCCAGTTCGACTTATCACAGCAGTCAAACGAGCCTGGAATCAGGAAGGGGCTACGTGAGCCTCTTTGGAAGACGCCTCTTCTCCACCACTCTCTCCAGGCAGTCAGTTCGCACATAGTAGAGCCAGCAGGGGCACAGCCAGGTACAGCTTGGGCATCCCATGTGGCTACTCGCCCAAACCCTGATCCACCCCATGGCCGCACCGGGCCCGGAGGAAGCCGGTGCCGGGAGGCCGCTCGATGCAGCAGGAAGCACAGCGGCAGCAGGAACCCCGAGATTTCCCCCGGCTGTTCTTATCTTGTCTTGCAGAAACTACAGGCTCGTTTTCAGAACTGAGGCCTATTCAGCACAAACAAACAAGCTGCCGCATTCACTAAGCCCTGCTGTGTCCGGGAAGGCGCTGTAAATCATATGCACAGACAGGGGTTACATGCAGAAAAGACAAGGAACACACATCTGCAATGATTTTATGGCATACCAGCACACTTAATGGTTTTATGCTCCTACAAAACAGCGAGTTAAATTCCAGGCTGTCACAGATCTTAATCTTGAGCTAATTTTTCTTTCTTCCATGCTGTAGCATACATCACCACCCTCCAGAGAACAGAACTCACCAAAATCAGATTTCTTGAAGATAAGAGTATAAGAAAATGAGGGTTTCTACTGCAAATCAGTTCAGCAGAGGCTCAGTAAAGCATGATTTGACAATTATTGTTTTCTTCTTGACAGTTAGTAGCAAGTCTTCTCCCTAAATCCAGTGCATTTGCCAATTTAAAACTAATCTGTCCAAACAGGAAAGAAAACATCTGGAAAAAAAAAAATCCCAGTGAATATTAGCTGAGACTTACAAAGTTACACACCAGTGTCACCACCTACAGCACCAGCCAACTCAACAGCAATCAAGGTAAAGCCAAGATAGCCTTGTGGAAAGAGGTATCAGGCAAATGGAACACAAATGGAAAATAAATCAGTTTAGATTTCCCTGACAAAGGTAGATCAGAAGAAAACTAACTCAACTAGGAGGGAGACAGACACTGGTCCAGATTCATCAAGAAAGCTGTGAAGTGGCATTTATGGTCTCTTTCCTTCCCAGGGTGGCAGAAGGCAACCAGTACATGCCGGCTGTCTGGCTCAGATTCACAGGCTAAGTGTAGACCCTTTTTGAATAAGGCCAGCTCTCCACCCCCACACCCCCCCATGCACTTTCCCAGTTAAGCAGCTTCCAAAACAAAAAAAAAAAAAAGGTCATAAAAAAAAAAAGCACGCTCACAGCCCCTGCCCCAATTTAATTCATTCAAGTGATGCTGGTTGCCTGCTGGCACTGGGCAGGCCCAAGCTGCATTGCCAGACCAAGGCTTTTGGCACAGCTCATTTCAGTCACTAGGATGAGCCCCACAGGTTGGTTTTGTTCCAGCACTGGCTGTGCCCATGCACAGGTCCCAAGCAGCCTGCCCCAAGGATGCACATCAGTGCAGCGATGTGGTCCCTGACAGAAGCCAGCACTTGGACTAAGGCAGGACATGCTGGTGTTCCCCTTGGGATGCTTGAAGTGCTGAATTTTGCAGGAACAGGGAAGCCCAAAACACATCATGGATGCTGGTACCTGGACCAGCTGGGGCAACTAGAAGCCACCAACTCCTCCATCAAATCATCTCCCCCATAAGACTAGTTCATGCACAGCTACCACCACTGCTTACAAGTGGCTACTGTGTGCTAAATGTGGCCCCCAATGACTTACTGGGTACCTGGGCTCCTGCTCCACTGGTCACCCATAAAAGGGTTTGGGTTGGAAGGGACCTTCAAAGCTCATCTTGTCCAACCCCCTGCAATGAGTACAGGGATATCTTCAATTAGATTAGGTTGCTCAGAACCATATCCATCCAGGCCTTGAATGTCTTCAGGAGACAGGGAGACAGCATGTTACAAGGAGAGGTTTTAAATAGATGTGAGCAGCTCAGTGGGTAGGTAAACAGGATCCCTATTTTTTCCTGTTCCATGGCTGGAAAACTCACAGGCTTGTTCACATCTAATTGCAATTAAGGCTGTCAATCCCACATCACATGAGGAAGTCAGTCAACAAATACTGCCCTTCAACAGGAAGACAAGTCTTTGAATATAAGAGAAGCAAGAATACTTCCTGCTCTCTTGTTCTCCTTAGGCTAACCAGACAGATCAACACTACAAACATTCCTACTACTAAACACTTGAGAAATCTTAGAGGAGTGGGTGACACAGTGCAACGATGACCCAAACCTTGAATCCACACTACAGATTCAGTACTGACCAAATCTCAAATGAGTTTGCCTTCCTCTGAAGAGTGATAGAAAACTGGCACAGATGAGAATAATTTGGGTCAGGGGGTAGAGCAGCAGCTTCTTCACAGCTTCACAGCCGCATGACTAAATTGATGCAAGAATAAATTTACTATGAAAGCACACCTCAAACCCTGTTTAGATGCCCTTTAAGATCAAATTTTAAACTCACAGGCCCTTTTAATAAAAGCAAAATGGATTTCCAGCATCTCTCCATGATCCGCTGCCACCTACCAACCCAAGTACATTTTGGTTTTGGCACAGCATCCAGCAGCAGGTTGGAAGTTGACTGGTTACAGCTTAGACTGGAGCTTCATATCACATTCAGGACTTGCATCATTGTTTTGACAGCAACAGCTTTAGGAGGAAAGAAAACCCTGTGATCAAGTGCCTGACAGCCAGGAGGATGTCACTGCAGATCCACAGGGACTAGCTGAAGCTCTGGCTCTTTCTAATGCCTGCTATTTCAGGTTACCAAACCCAGATTTTAATTAAGAGTCTCATTTAAGCTCCTGTGGAGCCCTGCTCTTGCCTTGCTAAGTAAAGACAAACTGATAGGATCTGAAGTGAAAAAAAAAAAAAAAAAAAAACCAAAAAAAAAACAAGTCGGAATTGTTAAAGAGTCACGGAAAAGGTCTGAACTCCCAAGGAGGTTGGAACTGGTTCTCTGTGTTGTCCAGCTCCAGGTCTCTAAGTTAGGTCCTTGTCTCGAGAGCTGAAAACCTCTCCAGAGGGTTAATCACAGCACCCCAGTTCGTACCTCACATGTCTCCTCTGACAAGACATAAGAATTGAAACCAACACTGGTAGACAGATGGAGAAAGTGCTCTTCTTTCCACATCCTTAACATGAGTGAGATATCTGTCTTCTACTGCAGGGTCATTGCTCATTTCCAACTCCAAGAGCCTGAGAGCTGGGATGGATTCCCAGGCAACTTCCTTGTCACAAGATGTTGGGCAGACTGTAGATGCTGTAGATGTCCCACAGCAATGCAACTTGTGCAGCAGAGCTGCTTATGCCTGTGCAAGGACTTCATGGTTTTTATTCAGTAATATTCTGACATTAAAATTTTGCTTTTATTGAAATAGGTTTTTTTGACACAGGGAATCCTTCAGATTGGATAATTTGAAAAACTTGAAATCATGTCTCATTGCATTCAAGCCTTATCATCATCAACCAGAACCATGTAAGTATCAACAGTTAATCTCCAGCATTCCCTGCTCTGAATCAGACCAGACTGGAAATATTTTGAAGGTACTAGAATCTCCCCCACCCACTCAAAAGGTGGCTGTTTCCAGGCAGATGGAGTTGTAACACAGGACAATGTACAAACTGTGTGCAGATAATGCTTCTCTACTGCAGAAACCATCAGCTGCCAGCCATGGTAAACAGGGCTGGATGACTGTCAGGGCAATTCCTGCTGTAGAATCCCCTTTTTAGAGGTGGACACTGCAGGAGTAGCTCTAAGGATGAAATAAATAAATAAATAAATAAGTGGGTGGTTTTGGTTCTGTTTCCATGGAGGAAGTGCTGGTTGGTTTTTAAAATTAACAGGATTTCACTTGTCAGCCCAGGTAAAGGCACACAAAGATAAATGAGACTTTGGAAGTTTCCCATTGCAGTTCAGAGCTTGGAGCTCTTACACTCAAGGCAGGGACCCCTTCTCTGTGCCACTGCAAAAGCAAAGCTAGGCAGAGCAGATGAGACCACTGGGAAAAAGGGAACTGAGACCTCCTCTGAGATCCTTGGCCAAACTGAACATGCTGCAGACTACAAAATGCATATGGAGCACGAGAAACACAACAGAGCAATTAAAGCCCATTTCCTACTTGAGCAACATTTACAGTCAGCCTCTACCTCACTTCCTGGGGAATCCAGGAGCCAAAGTCAGCAATAAGCAGTTGCAAATTGCAGAGACCTCAGTGGAAACTGCATCCTCTTGCAAGTAGCTGCACATGGGCTCTTGTTCCCTGAATTCAAAGGAGCACAGGTTGCTTGATTGCATCTTGGCTCTTGATTGCAAATGCATCAGCAGACAGAACTAAACAGTTGGCTTCCTGATCTCATGGAACCCTCTTGGCAATGGGTTAGAGGGTAGGCAGGGCTCAGAAGAGGTTTTTAACAGTTGTGCCAGAATCTGACTTTTTTGGGCTTAATTTATTTTCTGTCAGGGCACTGACAGTGGGTGATGAGGCTCCTCATAGCACTGGCAAGGCTCCAGGGGAAAAACAAGCAGGGAAAGCGGATGCAAAGGCAGCTCTGCCTTAGGTTATACCGCACCACCTGAAGCAGCTGCCATAGCAACTGCAATTAAAGAAAGAATTAGAGCATTCTCCACAGTAGGAAAACTCACAGACAATAAGCATGAGGATGGGATGCAAAGAAAACAGGAAGATAAATATAAGCAAGTAGGAAAAATACGCAGAACTGAATGAGAAACAGGGCCACTGCACACAGGTATATGTGCTTGCGCTGTGGAGATGCCTATAAATACACTGAGATACCTAACTCCAGCCTCATTAGCAAGCATTTTACAGTTGATCCTGCCTTAGGGCAGGAGGTGGATTACATTCCAAGGCCCTCTCAACCTCTATTTTCCATGATTCTAGGAGGAAGAAATCTACACCAGCTGAGCTGAGCTGGCCTAAATCCAGAAAGGCAGGAATTTAAATCAGGGAGGAAGGAATAGAGGTAATCCACTCTTCAAGTTTTCCCTAACCAGAAGTGGCAGAAAGCAAAGCCTGAAACCACAGCTCACAGCCAAATTCATCCTACCTGGGAATATGTTTTCAGCTCTGTCAGGGTAAAGCAAACAAGTGAGGTCTAGCTCTGCAAGAAGCCTTCACCTCCAAAAATACTAATTTCCCCACCAAAATTCGTTGCAAAGAGCTGTGACTTTGGGAGTAGGCTGGGTTCAGAGTTTTGAGGTTTCTTTTATGACAAAACACACCTGCTGCAAAATGCCAGGTACCAGTAAGCCCTCAAGAGTGATCAGGCGCATGTCATACATCCTTTTGCCAGAATTGTATTAAATACCATAACATAGCACAACAGCAAGACAGAGCCTTGGCTACGGGAGGTCACAGCCAAGGTGGGAAGACATCATATTTCACTCCAGGTTGCTACTGCTTATTAAGTAGAAGGTACCAAAGGTCTCTGACTGAGCTACTATTTGTGCTTTCTAGTTTCTCGTTATTGGAGTGGGACAAAAGACATGGCTAATCGGAGCATAGGAAAAAGCACACACCTGTAGGGCAGCCAGGCAGGCAAGAAACATGGTGCCTGCAAGAAACCCCATGTGACAGCCCTGAGCAAGGAGCTGGTGAGGCTGTAGCATCAGAATCTTTGCTCTGGAGCCAGGCTGGGAGAGCTGGGCTGGGACAGCATGGAGAAGAGAAGAAGGCTCCTTAAAGAGAGACCTTAAAGCAGCTCCAGTGCCTAAAGGGGCTCCAGGAAACCTGGAGAGGGGCTTTGGACAAGGGCTGTAGGGACAGGATGAGGGGAATGTCTTTAACCTGCCAGAGGGGAGATTGAGATGAGCTCTCGGGCAGAAGTTCTTCCCTGTGAGGGTGCTGAGGCGCTGGCACAGGGTGCCCAGAGAAGCTGTGGCTGCCCCATCACTGGCAGTGTTCAAAGCCAGGTTGGATGGGGCTGGGAGCAAGCTGCTCTAGTGGAAGGTGTCCCTGCCCATGGCAGGGGTTGGAGCTGGATAAGGTCCCTTCCAACCCAAACCAGTTTGGGATTCTATGATCAGCCCCTCCATGCCATTATCCTACCAAGTAGAGAGTGAGGCACAGTGCTTTCAGTGCTTGATCCAACCTATACACACCTCTACACTTGCATGCCTTGGTCCACCTCATGCAGATGGCAGGCAGTGGCGCCACTGAGACATCACAAAGACAGCCAAGCTGGGAAGTTACTGGCTAGAAAAAGCTACCAATATGTCAGCAAGTATTATCATGTTCAGATTGGGAAGTTCTGGCTTTGACATTTGGCAGCCTGTAGTTATCAGAAAATAAGCAGCCATATAATGCTGCCTCCATACCCTTGGAAGCAGAGCAGCCAGGACAGGGAAGGGAAAGGTTAAACACCAATGATTTAGCACTTGGTTGTATGCAGGAACATCTCCTAGCTGAATTAAGGTTCTGCTGATAATCTGCCTTTGGCTGACCATGTCCTGACGTCCCTGGTGAAGGCAGCAACTGCGTCCTGAGCTCTCCCTGCTGTGATTTGGCCTGGCAGGGTTTGTAGAGCAGATGGTGACCTTACATATCCTACCTACTGCACCTTGCACACATAACCCTAAGTGCTCCAGCCTTTGCTCCCCATTGCACAGGTATCATTTCAGAAGGGAATACTCCTTACTCACAGTTGCACCAAGGAGCAGCCCTGAAGATCCTAATAAACCAAAAAAAAAGCAGCTCAATTTGCATTTAGTTCCAAAGTTTCCCCTCCTGAACACACTGCAGCCACATTTTAGAAGCCAACTAAGTTACTTAAACCTCTTCTAGTAAAAAACCAAAATCTGTGACTGTCAACAGTCATTGGCCAATTCCTGTTTTGATTTTAAAACACCTTGAATCCAAACAGACCATCTTTACTGGAGGGACAGGTAATTGAATGCAATGTTTATGCGTTACCTTGTAATGCTATTACAAGGTACATAAGAAACATTTTCAGTGGTATCAGAACCAGTGGAAGCTGGTATATGTGTAAGAGCTAGAAACTGAAGCAACGTGAAACCAATCCACTTGCATCACACACTGAGAATGTATGCACTACCCAAACAAGGTGCACACAGAGAGATGTGCGCATGGAGGTGGGGATGGTGCTTAAGTTTCTGATTAAAACCGTTCCAGGCAGGATCCCCTCATGACCATTTCTCAGCAAGGATATTTGTGTGCATGTTTTCAAGCCTTCTTTTAGTCAAGAAAAGCAATTGCTGACTGTGCGGGGCATGGAGGGAGACTGCTTGTGCTATGAGACTTGCTGGGAGTCGAGAAATTCAAAAGGAGCACAATTTCTACTCTGGAACGAGTCTGTTTCTCAACTCACACATCTTGAAACAGCAAGCAGCAATGCTCAGTGCATGTGACAGCCAGTGCCCAAGAACAGACACCTCGAGCATCCTGAAAGGGATTATGAAGATGCTTAACAGAGACCAAAGCTCTTCTACAGCAGCTGATGTCACACTTTATAAACCACACTCTGAATTTGAGGAATGCATTTTATCTCATTTTGTTATTTAATTTATTAAGTATTTCTGATCAAACTTTTTGATTAAAGAAAGTATTTGAAAAAGAATGTTTGGTTTGGTGTCAGCAAGGGTCCCATCCCAGGTAAACCCAAGATGGACTTTCAGCATTAATTTCCAAACAGAAACCTTGGCATTTCAAGCTCTTACAGAAATGGGAATAATCATCCTACGGGACTGAAATCTCACTATGCCAGGAAAAAAAAATTATTTACTTGTTATGGCAACAGAGAAAGTTGCATTTTCAATATTGCTTGAGCTCCCAGATTCCAGCTAGTTAGTGCCATATGCAAACAACTCCAGGTTGGCATCATATCCAGATTGTGTGAAAAAAGCCAAGTTAAATGTGGCCAAATATGTGAATCTGCTTTTGGAAAACATACCAACCCTCATTAACAAAATTAACAAGACCCATCATTGCCAAGGGCTTCCCAAGGACCCAGCTTCCCCAAGGGCCACAGCCTTCATTTCCACACCTATGGAGTTTAGAACTCAAGAAACGCCTTTGTTATTGAACTGAAACTTTTAGTTTCTGATTCAAGGTATTCCCCAAATACCCAGATACACTCAGGCTGCTCACAAGAAAAAAATTCAGGGGTTTTCCACCCCCCAGAGCCCTTCAAAGCGCAACAAACCCAGGAGAAAAATCTCAGACAGAAAAATCTCCCTATGCACTTGCTCATAGATTTGGACACAGGAACCCCATGTAAAAAGCTTCAGGAGACTAATAATGTGGGTGGAAAATTAAAGCGCCTCATAAAAGGTTTTTAGTAACAAGGGAACAGATCACATCACCTTGTAAAGGTTAAAGGCAGCAATTTATAGACACTAATTAGGGCCTCTTTTTAAAGTGCCTTTGCAAATCACAAGGTTGGGTTTATTCCAGAAGGGTGGAAAGGGAACACAGGAGGAGGTGCCCAGGGATGGCTCCTGAAAGGTTTACCACGCTCACTGTTACCACAAATGTACAGTAAATTTAAGGGTCTGTAAGAAGTGAAACACGGGGATGAACTGATATGAACAAGCTGTGCAACGTTTGTAACCTTCCCCAAGGGTATCCTCCCTACACCATGCAGAACACAGCCAGCCCAAGCTTGAGCCTGCTGCTCTGCTAACAGGGCCCATGCTGCTGGATGCCAAGTCCAAGGCCATCAAACCCGAGTCTTCCTTCACTTTCTGCTCACCAACCCAAACGACCAGTGTGCAATGGGTAAACTGCTGCAGAAACGCTGCTTTATGCGGTTTTGCAGGACGAAGTGCCAGAAGGCAGGAGCTGAAGGACTTTGCAGCAATGCTTCCCAGAGCCACACCAGGGAGGAGGCAATCTCACCTAAGAGCAGGAGAAACCAGGGCACTTCCAGCACTGCTGAAGGTGAACCAGTCCTTTAGGGGCTTTATTTCACTGTTAGTCTGCTGAAGGGAATGCAGCCCACGTGCCAGCCAGCACCTCCAGCTTCTGCCACTGAAGTGGAAGCTCCCCCTGCAAACAGGCTGGGTGTGTAAAGGCACTGCCAGGCAGCAAATCACACAACAGCAGATCACAGCTTTTGCATAAGATCATCTCAGTCTCCCCTCTGGCAGGTTAAAGCCATTCCTCTTGTCCTGCCCCTACAGGCCCTTGTCCAAAGCACCTCTCCAGGTTTCTTGTTAACCCCCTTTACGTATTGGAAGGCTGTTACAAGGTCTTCCTGGAGCCACACGTCTGTACTGGCAGCCACTTCACCCACCTCCGGGATGTCAATGTACGAAACACCAGTTCCTTTTCCCCGTCTCTGGAGCTGCTTTTACAGGAGCTCAGTGATGCAGAAATACCTGGACATGACAGCCCTGCAGCCACCAAGGCTGCTTTCAGAAACACCATGCTGCCCAGGGAACGGCCTCCTCACCACAGTTTCAGTCCACCACCTTGCAGGACAGCTTGAAGGGCCACAGCCTTCAGCAGCTCTCACACTTTCTCTGCAAACCCACCCGGACACATTCCTGCTCTGGGTGGCCCTGCTTTGGCAGGGGGTTGCACTGGAAGATCTCCTGAGGGCCCTTCCGACTCTAATGGTTCTGTGATACTCTCCAAGAGCTCTTGCCTTCAGTCCCGCTTTACCACCATGCTAAAAAACAGTAGTTCTGCAACACAGCAATCACCCATGGACAAGGGACAGGTTGGACGTGGCTTGGAGCAAGCTGCTCTAGTGGAATGTGTCCCTGCCCATGGCAGGGGGTTAGACCTAGATGAGCTTTAAGGTCCCTTCAACACAAACCAAGCTGGAATTCAAAGAAACCTGCATTTCTTATATGGGAAAGTCCTCTCCCCCGAGGTTGTCATGTTTGCCACAGGCTTGGTGGGAAGCTGGGGTGGCCCAGCACAGTGCCTGTGCCATTGAGGGCAGACAGAAATAGGGGCTGTGATAGTTGTGAGTGCACAGGAGCTGAGCAAAACAGGAGCTGCTCTTTCAATTGCATCTTGGCAAGGCACAGACAATGGACAGTGAAGTGAAGATGTCCAGGTCCCAAGGGACAAGGGGCTGCATCCTGGAGGGCAGGGCAGGGTTGTGCACCATGGACTCCATTTTACAGGGCTCAACCCACTGTCTCCTTCAGGAGGTTATGCCACAGCACAAGACACCTCCTGGACAAAGAGCAAACCCACTAACCAACTTCATTATCTCCTCCTCAGTTTCATTGCACATCCTCTCTGCCATTGCAGGAGCGAGAATGTTCAAACTAAACACACAAGTACACAAATCACACAGGATGGAAACACAGAGCCACAGAGGAGACATATGCCTGCTCCATCCCCGACTCTCCAGCCTGCCTCACACCAACTCCTCAGCTTCTTTATCCTTTATACTTCACCTCCCCCTCCACTTGCCACATGCAAGAAAAGATGATTCATACACCAAAACAATTACCTGGGACCTCCAAGAGCCCACGAATTCACAAACTCCTCCACTTCAGCCTCACACACTGGCTAAGGAATATTCCCAGTTTGGGATCTTTGCTTGATGCTGTCCCTTCCTCCCCTTCACACTGATTCCATGGCACAGAGAGGATGGAGCAGGGACAGAAGCTGGCCACACACTATTTGTAAATGATCACAAGGCAAATCAAATTTAAAAACATGAGGCATCTGAAAAACCCAGCTCCAGAGGGCACCAGGGATCCTCCTCCTGTCCTCCCCAATGAGAGGTTGATTTTGCACAAACAGGTTTTACACCAAAAGTGCCTTTATCACATTTGGTGTAACCAGCATCACTTCAAAGAGCAGCCGATGGTTAAAGCCAGTTACGTGGGCTTGCCTATGGAAAGAGGTCAAGTGTGAGCAGCAAGCCAAGGGAGGGCATCTGGATGAGCTTTAGAGTCCTTTCCAACATAAACTAGCCTGTGATTCTGTCATTACAGTACCAAAAGAGACCTGCAGCAGTGGATTTTGCCTTACAGGAAGAAAAGAGTGAAGCTGTGAGCTGAAAGTTCAACTCTTGCATGCCCAACAGCACAGTTTCCATGTCCACACATGATGCAAGACTTGTCCACGAGACCTCTGACACCAGGACATTAACACACCAGCCCTGTTCACTGTCACGAGTGTGTACAACCACACTCCTCCAGTGCCATGTTTGCATGCACCACTGCCATTTGCGCATACAAAAATACAAAAGCATTTGTAAGACAGACAATGAAGGAGCTTTCCCCCTCCCAACTGCCCAAATCCAGAGCCAGAAAGCACAGAAAGCAAAAGTACATGGCTGGGACTCTCAAAAACCCGTGGCCCCATCACACCCTCCAGCCTAAGCACTGAGCAGAGGCATCATCACATGAGAAGGAGGATGAAACACTTATTATCCACTCCAACGCTGTGAGCTGTCACTCACAGGCAAGCAGCTGGGTATCAAACCCAAAGCCATACCCAGCCAAGTATCTACCAGCACAGGCAGAGCTGGATCAAGTCCTAAATCTGTCATCTCAGGCAACATTTACAGACACGATTTCACAGCAGGACTCTCAGGGGCTTCGCTGTCGGAGTTCTCATAGAAGACTACAACAGCTCAGAAAACAAACCCACTGGAGCTAAGAGCCAGAAACAACTGTTAAACCTTTGTAGCAAGGAAGAAACAAATAAAACTCTGCAATTTCCAGGGCACTACCCCAGGTCTGCTCTCTCAGAGGGGCAACAAATGCACCAAAAGCACAGACATGGAGCAGGGCCTGTCAAACACTTGCATCACAGTGCTCCAGTCCCAAACTGCTGCAAACACACACACAACGACAGATTACGGTGCACAAAACACCTTCTCAGAAACTGGGACATGACTTTGGGAGATTCCTCACAAGAAAAGACAAGGTTCTTGCCTTCCATCACACACCTGGTAACTACATACTGCTTCCTGCAAAAGATGCTGGATACTAGAGCAACATTCCCCAGCAGAGATGCAGCTCAACAGGCCACATTTCCTTGGCATCTCCCTTGTCTCCAACCATGGCAAAGGATCAGGAAGATCACACCGATATAGCTACCTGGCAGAGCAGCACCCCCAAAGGCTGCTCCAAATGTCCTATAAGAAAGGCTTATACTTCTCCACAAAGAAGATCCAGCTCCCCAGCACTTGCAGGTTTCCCCCACACTTTCCTGAGGTTAATGGAAATCAACTTCTAGACTTTCTTTCCTTCCTCACTTCAGATTTTGAAGCAAAAGCAAAGCACTTTGACGTACTTTGAAGTGGTGCACTTAAAGCAAATTGTGAATAATTTGCAATTCCCTTCTATAGGAAGCATTAAGCAAACGTGTGCTATTTTGAATGAGGAAGGAAAAATCACACATCCCTGTAGCTCTCATTCCATCGCCCCAAGCAGGGAAGCTGAAGAGATTTTATACTGACATGTAAATCTTTGTGACAGACTTCTAAAAAAAACACTAAAAGAGTCACACCCAGAAGGCAAAGAAATGTTTCACACCTTCTGTAAGCAGAAGTGTGAAAGGGAAGATGAAACCTGCCTTCCCTTTCCCAAAACCTCACTCACAACTCCTGCCCTATCCTGGCACTCATGTGCCTACTCCTGATGCCAATCTGGGTAATGCTGGTGTCACACAGTGTTTTGAGCACAGCACAGCTAAATCAGAGAGACCAACAGCATGTCAAGGGTAGTCCACGCCATGAACAGCACAGCATAACACAGACCTCACACGTAGCCAAACAAAGCAATTCCAGACACAAGTGTCATACCTTCCTCCAAGTCGTTCCTCAGAGAAGCCTCCAGCAGAGCAACGCTGGCTTCAAAAGACACTTTCTTTCGGTTAACAGCATTCCTCTTCTTCTCATGCTTCCGCTTCTTATGCTGCATCTCCTTCTCATACTGTGCCCACTTCTTCAGCTGCTGAGCCCTCCGCTTCTGTGCTGCCCGGAGCCTTTCCAGCGTGGGCACCTTATCCAGCAGCTGCAGCTCTGTCAGGAGGTCCACATGGGCATCCATGGCTTCTGCTAAGAGGGGGAGTGGGGCAAAGGATGTCCCAGTGGGAAATGATGCCCACCGCAAGTCTTCTGGATTGCAGCTGCCTGCTGCTATACCATCATCCTGGGGTCAGGCAGGGAAAGGCCCATTGCAGTGACCAATTAAATGTGCTGGAAACCTGGAACAAGAAGGAACACGTGAGGCATCAACTCACCATCCCCTGCAGATGAGCAACCAAGACCAGCCTGCTGGAAAACCAACAGCCAACACCTCCTAGCTAAAAAGGCAGCTCACAAAATTGCACTTTAATTGCTAGAACTGAGCAGCAACACAGAGAGCAGAGGGGACCAAGGCTGCAGCGGCAGAGCCCAGAGCAGACACAGGGACAAGATGGGGCCATTCCAGCACAAATAACCCAAAAGTAAGAGGCTGCAGATAAATGGAGATCCTGGTGCACCAAGGACTACTAGCAGGTTTTCCCAGAGGAGCTCTACCCATCAGGAGCATTGCCTGTGCTCTTCTATGCCTTTCACTAAAGCAGGTTGCCCAAGCCCCATCCACCCTGGCCTTGAACACTGCCAGGGATGGGGCAGCCACAGCTTCTCTGGGCACCCTGTGCCCCTTCAGGCACTGGAGCTGTTCTAAGGTCTCCCCTTCAGGAGCCTTCTCTTCTCCATGCTGCCCCAGCCCAGCTCTCTCAGCCTGGCTCCAGAGGAGAACTGCTCCAACCCTCGCAGCATCTTAAAATGATCATGTCAAATAACTTTTAGGTCTCCTATAGACATCAGCATTGGCTTACCAGTAACCCTCACCTGTAGAATGTGAAGCACAAAATATGACACGTTGCTAAGGACAAGAATGTTTTCAGTAGAGAAACTATGGGATCGGGGGAGAACTGGTACCAGGTGTTACTGCAGCACTTGAGGAAGGTGGGAAGGTTTGCACACGAGAGCTAGCCAACACTAAGACTCAGCACATAACACTGCAAATGTCTGAGTCTCAAACCTTGCTGTAAAGGCACCCATGAGACGCCATGTCAACACACTGCAAAGCCAATAAAAATGGTGTTTACCTGAACAAGTAATAACCCTTCATACCTCACTGCAAGAGCTGCTTTCCATGCACGCTGTTAAACTCCAGTGTAGAGCTTATCCATAGGAGCTGGAAAATATGCCTTACACCAGAAGAAAACAACAGCCCTGCAGAAGTTTCTTCATTGCTACCCCATCACAGCAAAGAACTCTAGAGAGCTTACACTGCTTGAGTACTATACAGTGACAGTGCTACGAACATATCTGAAGCAGCAACATCTTTTGTTCTGGTGGTTATTATGGTAAATACTTAGCTCTGGGAACAGTAAGTCTCAAGGTGAGACAGCAGTGCAATCCCTTCTACAACACTCTGCAGCTACCACCTCAGCCTCACCACATGCACTGGCTTCACAATTGGAGCTGCTCAGGACATTTGCCTTAATATCTCCTATTGTCCAAGGCAGCAAAACTACATCTGTTATTTGGGAAAGAAAAAAGCCTCATGTGAGTATGAAGGCAGTGAGTATCGCAATCCGCTCTGGGCCTCACATGACCATAGCTCAAGTGATGCTCTTGCTACCTTCTCATGAGATCCAATGAATTAACCCAGTGCAGGTCCTTGGAAAGCTGACCACACACTGATTTATTTTGTTAACCACAGCAGAGGGCGCTGAGAACATCGAACCAGGATGGAACTGAGGAGCAACCTCGGATTGCTCACATTCAGGGCTACAGCTAGCCCACCACAACATAAAGAGGCAGAGGAGAATGCCCAGAATCCCAGACTGGTTTGGGTTGGAAAGCACCTTAAAGCTCATCCAGTTCCAACCCCCTGCCATGGGCACGAACATCTTCCACTAGAGCAGCTTGCTCCAAGCCTCATCCAACCTGGCATCAAGCAAGTGCTAACAACAAGCTGGATATCAAACAGGTATATTTCAAATGTATTTTTAACAAGTAGATTGATGTATTTCATTTGACTGCAATGTTTGACAGTTTGTGAAGCCAAAAAATCTGTATTTTTCTTGATGCTTACTCCCAGAATTAGAAGTATTTCCATCTTTAAGTGAGTCCAGGAAAGGCCATGGAGATGCTGTGAGGGCTGGAGCAGCTCTGCTCTGGAGCCAGGCTGAGAGAGCTGGGCTGGGGCAGAATGGAGAAGA